>JAFLJL010006887.1:0-11140 GCA_018398815.1 Conus ventricosus
CATTCTTGTTTGCGAGTTTTCAATCACTCTCTGTGATACGTAGAGAAAGTCTTCGCTAACTGTTGTTAAAAGTTTCAACTAAAAGCCTGTGATCTGTGAACTCCTGGGATGCCTCTTCTAATGGTAACTCTATGTTTTAACAATAATTGATTCATTTGGGCCTTTAAAATTCTTTTCCATCATCAACTTGAATCATGCGAGGATAAGTTAGCGGGCCTCGATGGTATATCAGTTGTATAGCAACAGCAACAGCAGAAGCACTCTTTTGTTTTAATGGTTCCGCATCTTTGTATCTGAAGCTATGTCAATGATGTAAGTGCTACTTAAATCTTTTGTCTATATCGATCAGAGGTAAATTAAAAGGGTCCATTTGAGGGGTGTCGTTGGTGTTGTATTCACAAAGTGTGTCTCTGTATTCGTCTAGGCGCAGGTAAATAAATTTGCCAAATCGCTTGTTTAGATAGCCATTTTTTGCTGTTTGTTAAACTGACACCAGCTGCTTGGCTTAGCTTTTTTATTCCCGTGTTTCCCCTTTCCCAATATCCTTTTGGCGAATAAAGTTTTTTGTTCATTTTTTATTCACCAATATTATGCGCAACAAAATACACGACGGTCATGCCAAAGACAATAAACCCGTTTTCTTGCATCTTTTGTTTTTCTGATGGTTGAAAAAAGTCACAATTTTGGTGGGGGCAATGTCTCGATTGGTTTGCCGTTACTAGATAATACTCTTTTTTTGCTTGATCAACATTTTTAAAAAGTGTAAGCTGCATGCCCCTGTTTTTTCAGTTTGTTTATTAATAAAATCTAACTGCTCAATTCTCTGCTTTTCATAGCGATCTTGTGCTGCAGCTAGTTGCTCCACAGCTTTGTTATGTTTTTTTTCTCTCGCCGTCGTCCCGTAGTTTACTAAATGCGTAATTACTTCCGCTAAAAGCAAGCGCATTCACTACTGCCCCGGGCCCTATCATCATACGAGGTGAAGCTTTTTTTTATAAATGTTTTTTTTTAAAATTTTCATATTGATACGTCAGGAATTATTCCTTGCTTAACTAAAAAATCTTTTGTAGCAAACGAAAGCTGCAATAACAGCAATTAGCTTTGCTGAATCCTCAAAGCTAGCTTCCCAAGATCTCCCGGTTTTATTTTTAACAGGCTTTTACCAAGCATCGTGTATCCTACACTTGGGCTCCAATACAGCAGAATGGTATACAAGGTTGGTAACAGTTTTTTCGGTGCTCATTTTTTAAAAATAAAATAATTATAATTAATAAAAAACATGAACGGCGATGATCTACTACAGCTACAGGGCAGCCTAAAACCCTTTCCCGAACTTATGATTACAAATGACCAGGTTGATGACCAAGCTATTATGCCTAAAAGGAGAGGTTGTATTCTTTGGCAGCATGTGGAAAAACAAAACATTCTCGGAACTGAATTCAGCATTGAACAGATTCAACAGATGTCGCCACAAGACATTATAAAGTATCATAACAGGTATGAGGCGCAGTTGGGGTCGGAGAATGGTAAAAGCGTTTGGGGAAACGTTCTTAGTTTGTACACTAAAATAGTCCAGTAGATTGCTCCATTGATTCTGAACAAGATCTTACTATGATTAAACGCAAGATCCAGTTTTACAAAGTCATTAGAGTCTCTAAGCTGTGATCTAAATTACAGATTTGGAACATTGTTTTTCGCCGCTAATCATGGGATTAATAACTTTTAATCATATAGATTTTATTTCCGTTCAAAATGAACGAGTCGGAAAAAACAGCAGAACCAGAATCAGAAAACATTGAATCAGGTGAAAGTGGTCACTAAAACACCTCATCCTGGACGCATTGCAGCAGGAAAAAAATTAGCAGAGTGGAACAAACAAAAAAATTACAGTTACAAAATATAACTCATCATGAAAACATAACACCGCCAACGCCAACAGTTGATCCAATGCCAGCTCCAGAACAAGAACATTAATTCAAGGGCACCAAAGTCTTCATGGAATATTGAACTTAAAACTGTTGCCATTTTGGCGCCCTTGCTGCTGCTGGGGGCAGTTATTACGGTTATAAAATATATAGCCAATGGCAACAAAAACAAAAGCAGCCAAAAAATCTGAACCACTAAATACAGAAAAAGACAACAGCACGCAAAACCGCCAATAACAAAACATCATTTTGATCCATTATAATGCAATAATATTTTAAGAACTTAAATTTAAATTTTAAAAAACATGGCGGATTATTATTTGTTTAAAATGATGAAGTCAATAAATAAAGACATGGAGTCTATAAAAGACATTTCCATAGACCAGAATTGTAATCAATGCGGTTGCGTAGGATGTAAGAACTTCATTAAGATCTATGCTGACCGATCTCGTGCAGAGAACGCTGAGCAAGACATCCTCAGCGATGACGCGTTTTTTGAGGCGTGTGTGTACTATATTAGACATCTACTATTTAAGACAAAAACATAGATTGTATTTTTTTTGATAATTATAAGATAACTTGAATAAGAACTTGGTTGTACTTAGAGGATAACTTAATTACAATCTTGAGGTGACTTGAGTAAGAACTTGAGGATGACTTGAGGACAACTTGAGTAAGAACTTAGAAGGGACTGAGGATAACTTGTGGATGACTTGAGTAAGAACTTAGAAGTGACTTGAGGACAACTTAAGTAAGAACTTAGAAGTGACTTGGGGTGACTTGAGTTAAGAACTTAGAAGTGACTTGGGTGACTTAAGTTAAGAACTTAGAAGTGGCTTGAGTGTGTGCATGCATGGGGTGGGGGTGGGGGAGCGTGCGTGCGTGGGTGGGGGGTGGGGGGACGTGCGTGCGTGGGGTGGGGGTGGGGACATGCGTGTGTAGGGTGGGACAAAACACAAACAACAACAAACACAAACACAAACAAACACAAACAAACAACAAACAAACAACAAACAAACAACAACAAACACACAATAGACAGGACAGTGCTTGTGGGAAAAGTGAAGGGCTTTTTGTTGTTTACACTTGAACGTCGTAAAATTCGAGACAGCCACCGAAAGCACTTATCAGACTCCTGAATCAATAATCACAGGATCTGTTTCAGTTCTATCTAGACAGCCGCCAAAAGCACTGGCAGCCTTTGTAAGTGAAGCGGAGCGTAGGCACAGCCAAGCCACTCAGCGGTTATGCATAACGCTATTTTTAGACCCACGTCATGCGTTTGTGGCGTTCACTGAGAGGGTTGCAGGGAGTTGTTCGGCGGTTATGCATAACCGCTATTTTTAGACCCACGTCATGCGTTTGTGGCGTTCACTGAGAGGGTTGCAGGGCAGTTGTTCGGCGGTTATGCATAACCGCTATTTTTAGACCCCGTCATGCGTTGTGGCGTTCACTGAGAGGGTTGCAGGGCATGTTGTCGGAGGGCAGTTAGCGAACAGTGCTACTACACCCACTATAATTAGCCAGTAACAACACCGGCCCTGTCTGGACCCAGCCCGAGTCGTGTTCCGCGTCATCTGCTTTGCCGTTGTGTCATGAACACCACAAGGCGGAGAAGTTTTCTGAACTACTGGTAGTACACCTGTCACTGAACATTTGGAACTTTTTGAATAATCATTTCTTCAAAAGTTAAAAGCTTTTCAAAGTTACTCTAATTAAATTAATTAAATAATTGTGAAGAAACAAAAACAAAATGCTTCCTTTTGGCTTTGAGGAGGAGAACAGGCTCGCTACTCAATTTATTTCTCAAAAACTTTGCCATGGCCTCATGATAAACAATGTATTTTTCCACAAGATTGGTCTGTTGATCAGACAGCGTAACCGTTACTATTTTTAGAAGCCCGTCACAGTAGTTCAGAAAACTTGACAGACAGGCGGTTATATATAGCTGTTTCTGTTTTAAAACCGCGTCATCCAATCGTCATTAGTTCACAAAACTTGCCAGCATTAACCGTTGCTTTACGAGCTGCTTCAATCATTTTTCAAAGTATCTTATATTTTCATGTAAAGCATTCTTTTCTTCCTCTGTCCACAATTTCCCGTTGGTGTGGCGGCGGTAATGGGGAGATTTTGAGTTTGTTGGAAATTTGTAGCTGATTCCATGTTTCCACACCCAAATAAGTTAATCTATAAAGTTGTTGGAAAGGTATTTGTGATTCAAGAACTTTTCTAAACTCAGAATCCACACTGTCTTCTGAAACTGCAGCTAATTTTGTGCCATATGCAAACACTTCTCTCGCAAAAAAAGCACCGTCTTCACACCACCACGCACTAGGAGAAATGAACAACACAAGTGCTGGGCGGAAATGTCGTCACTACTAATCAGCTGATCATCTAGTCTTGTGTTTGGGCCCGGCCGTGACATCAGCCCATCGCGTGATCCGAAATCGCATGCCCGGGCCCACGTGTAAGTAATGGGATAGTGCAGAGTCCTTAGGTAGGCGGCAACTAGCAATTTAAAGGCTTACCTGCCCCCACCGTTTGTAATGGGGCGCGTTCAGCCACGGCGCTTTTCCCTACGTTTACTCTATGGGGCGTGTTCAGCCACGGCTACTTTCCCCACGTTTTTAGTTATTGAAAGTCTTACTTGGCAGAGAACGGGGAAACGCGGATTCAAGGTCGGCCGCTCGAAACCGGTTAAAGGGCCCGGGGGGAGGGGGTGAGCTTGAATCCCCGTTTCCCCTTTTTCTAACGGGTTTTAACGGCCCAAAACGGTTTTCCCTCTTTATGGAATACTCACGGTATTCAGATAAACAGGGAGTACGTTTATATGTGTGGGATCTTGTTCTTTTTTCCTTTGAGGTTTTTTCTTTTGTTTTGTTTGTTTTGTTTTTGTTTTTCTTTCAGTTTCCTTGTTTTGTTGTGTGTGTGTGTGTGTGTGTGTGGTGTGTGTGTTTTGTGTGTGTGTGTGTGTGTGTGTGTGTGTGTGTGTGTGTGTGTGTGTTTTAGTACGTGCAACGATCATGATAAACTGTGGCCGAAATGGTATTGTTTTATTGTAGACAACCCAAAGTTGACATATTTTGATTGATTTTTAAAAATAATTAAAGTTGTTAGATTACCAAGTTTAGCCAGTTGCACGATTTTCATTTTGTTGGTTCGTGCAAGGATCTTGATATCAGTGTCAAAATATTTGTTTTATTGTATGACAATTATGTTAGCATGTTTTGATTTTTTAAAGTTGATAACCAAATGTAACCAGTTGCACGGTTCGGACCTGAATTAAGGGAAATAGATAACCCTACTGCAGATGTTTCCGCTTTCCACCTTTTGTTTTGTCTTAAAGAAAATATGCGAATGCTTCGTTATCTTTGTTAATGGTGAGAAGAACAGACTCTCTCTCTCTCTCCTCTCTCTCTCTCTCTCTCACTCTCTCTCTCTTCTCTCTCTCTCTCTCTCTCTCACACACACACATACACACACACACACACACACACACACACACACATTAAAAAAAAACAACTTTCAAAACGTATGTCTTTCAGAACATTTGATTTGAATGCCAGAAGACAATACAACTGGTACGGAAAGTACGCGTTTGTCTAGTTGAGTACGATTGTGATTTTATGCGATAATATCAAGGTTTTGAAAGTGCTTTGGAGTTTATACATGCGTTTGTTTCATCAACGATTAGTGACTGCAGATAGGAAAAATGATTTTCAATTGTGTAGAAGAGTGAAAGTGTGATTTGTCAGGAACTTTTGTGTATATTCATGAATCAAAACCTTTCTGAATTTTAGGAACGGAATACGCTGGCAGTGCATCGTGACCAAAAAACATGTGTACGTGGAATATCGAAACATGTTTTCCACAAATTTAAATGAAGACAAAAAACGTTAATAAAGGTGATGATTTACTTTGCCCTCTATAAATCGTCACAAGAAAATGAGAGGCATTTCTTTTTTTTTTTTTTTGCTGTTCAGCGCGTAAGAACATTACAAATAAAGTAATCGAATTAAAACTGTGTAGAGATCTGTCTCTATTTAAACTTATTTCGTTGAAGCCGTCGATGACTTCTGAAGGTGTTTGAATGTTTCTCTCTCTCCTCTCTCTCTCTCTCTCTCTCTCTCTCTCTCTCTCTCTCTCTCTGTCTCTGTCTCTGTCTGTCTGTCTTCTCTCCCTCTCTCTTGTTTGTGCTAACAAATTAACCTAACGGGAAACCATAACTGTATCACACGCTGACGGAAAGTCTGGATGAAAAAGTTTTCTTCGCTAGTGACTGTTTCAACAGTATATTCTTCAGAATTCCTGATAAATCGAACATGTGAGTGATGGTTTTATTTTGTGAAACACTCGTCACAACCGAAACTGTGACAAACCCGACGAAATCGAGTTTTTGAACAAAATGTTAGTGAACAATTACAGTACAGAGAACATTTTTTCACAACAACAAGAGCTTTTGAAGTAGTTTTCAGATCAATTTATGCTGCGCATAGTCCAGAGGACCGTGGGGGAGGAGAGCGTATCAGGGCTCTGGGATTTTTTTTCTAGTTTCCGAATTACTTGTTTGAAAAATGAGAGGAAGGTGATTTTTTTTTAAACGAGTCATTACAGAATTAAAGAAGAAAAGAAAAAAAGAAAAGAAAATGATGACCACACAAAGTTAACAGCAGAGTTCCTGTATAAGGAGACAATTCTGACAAACGTATTAAAAATAGTGTGGACATAATATTGGTGATGTCTCTTCGTTTGAGCATGCTCCGCCGCGCAGTGTGTGTGTGTGTGTGTGTGTGTGTGTGGTGTTGTGTGTGTGTGTGTGTGTGTGTGTGTGTGTGTGTGAGTGTGTGTGTGTGTGTGTGTGTGTGTGTGTGGTGTGTGTGTGTGTGTGTGTTGTGTGTGTGTGAGTGAGTGATGAGTGAGTGAGTGAGTGTGTGTGTGTGTGTGTGTGTGTGTGTGTGTGTGTGTGGTGTGTGTGTGTGTGTGTGTGTGTCTGCGTGTGTGTCTGCGTGTTTAATGTGAATATGCACCATGTGTGAAAGGCTACATATGAACATTAATACAATAACTATAAATGACTTAATATTTACAATAAATTTGAAAGTATAGTGCTGGATAAAACTGATGTAATTTGTATCATTTCTTCGCTGTAGATTATATCATTTAAAGATCCCATTTTTGCTACATCTATCCCAGATATGTTGTGTAACAGGGATAGCAATGGGCAATCAAACAGAATATGTTCAATTGATATTGGATGACCACAAGCACATTCTACATTTTTTGAAAATTTAGTCTTCCATGAATGTAATCGAATTTTGTAAATGAACTAGACAAGGCTCTTGAACAGGTAATATTTTTGACTTTGAAGGAAGCTTTTCTGTCATTATACTACTTTCTAACATCAAATTTATTTCATGTTTTTTTCTAATTTAGTGTACTATCAGGATTTTTCTAATAGCTCTCTTCTTTCGCTGATCTATCAGCCATTTCATTCCCCAAATACCACAGTGAGATGGAATCCAACAAAATTCTACACTGATACCTTTACATATAATTGAATGTACTAAGTATTTACATCAAATATAAAATCTTTTCGAACTTTTGCATTCCAGGTTTGCAGACTGTAAAGAACACAGATTGTGAGTCAACACAAAGTAAAATGCTATAAATCGCAATATCAATATCAGCTATGAAGGATAAGGCCATTGTCACGACCGACCCCGGAGGTCTGCCCTGACAGGATTAGTTTAGATGGGAGTGAAGGGAGTGACTGACCTCACACGCCTCGCAAGAGCCCACACAAGAACGATTACGATACAACACCCCATTTATTCACTATCAACACACGCAATCACAAATAAATATTTCAACACACGCACCATGCACATCACAATCAAGCATTCCAACACACACAACATGCACAATCACAATCAAGCATTTCAATACACAACATGCACAATCACAATCAAGCACTTCAACACATATGACAATACACAATTATAAATAAACATTTCCAGCACCCATTCCCTTTCTCATGTCATGTAGTGCCCTCACACCCCTGCCTCTCCAAAGTCTACTGGGAGCACCCTGTCGCACTAGGTGCCCCAAACCGGGTCGGTTCTTGAAGAGAGTCGTTCAAGGCCGACACCCTTGACACACACAAACAGACGGTGGAGAGCACGTCCCAGGGGACGGGGCTTGTTGCTGGAGGTCCTGGACGGGGATCAGGACCGTCCAGCCAAGTCCACAGGCTTTTCCACCAGTACGTGGCCTCAACCAGTGCGCGGTCCCAACCAGTGCGTGGCCCCAACCAGTGCGTGGTCCCAACCAGTGCGCGGCACCAACCAGTGCGTGACCCCAACCAGTGCGCGGTCCCAACCAGTGCGCGGCACCAACCAGTGCGTGTCCCAAACCAGTGCGTGGTCCCAACCAGTGCGTGGCACAACTGGTGCAAGCTCCGGGTGAAGCCCAGGGAGGAGGGAAAGGGTAACTGGGAGGAAGGAAGAAAGAAGGGTACTGGAACCCCGCAGTCAGTACAGTCTGACCCATGCCATTAAACCCTAACAGCCACTCGCATGATGGGCGAGGGGGTCTACTAAACACACCAACAACACAGCTCAACACAGTCCCGAGCATAACACAGCAAACCAACCAAATCAGAATGTTCGTTAAAGTCTTCTCATACGAAGCAGCTAAGAGACTGCATTAAATTAACAGGCTATAAAACAATATAAATTATCTTCATCCTTCTCTCACTCACATTTAACATTTTCCTTCCTTAGAAATGAACCAACACAGCAGCCATCGCTTTATAACGGCCACCACATTTGCAAATAATAATTCAATGGCATAATTATCACATTTTATAGCCACATTTCAAAATAACACAAATCTCCAACCACGCATCCAAACGACTAATCATGCGTACGCACGCTCGCGAACATAAAACTCGTTCTCCTTGCACACACAAACAGACGGTGGCCGAAGAATGCGAGTCCGGCAATTGTGACAGGGACGGACGAGCGAGACCAAGCAAGTACCAACCCTGAATCACCAGGTTCTCCTCCCATCCCCGCCGACCACCGCATCTCCAAATGCATAAAAAGGAGAAAGACTTTAAGATATAATTTTGACTGCCAGGTTAAAGATTGAAATTAAAACCAGAAAAAAGTTGTCTCAAACAAAATTTCTTATTATATTTTTGAAAACCAAAAACCAACTTGCGCAAAAGAGAAGAATATAGGCCGGCTAACATTAAAAAAACACACAACAACAATACACCACGAAACTGATGCTTACCAGCTAACCCGTGGGAGACCCAAAGAGGCGGGTCAAACGACTCTCTCGCCCTCCCTGTCCAGTCGAGAGGACACAGCGGTGGACAGATCCGGAAAAAGATGAAGTGATGTCTCCCTCCTACAGGCGAACAGTAGGAAATGCAAAAGTACCGACTGTACCTTTCGACATAAGGAGAAGGAACCAGGACCGGAGCAGCGCATCCCCAGAGACATCATTCCGCTCGAATTGAAGAGAAAACCTGCCTAAGCGATGGCGGCAACATGCCACGCTACGTCATCGGTGAGAATACCTCAAGCGCTAAGAGGAACCTCGCACGTGCGGCATGGTGAAAAGACAGTGAGAGGCCGAGAGAGACAGCCAGATACAAGAAAAAGATACCAGCCACCCGTGAACCCTGCAGGATGAAAATGCACGGCAGTGGAATAAGAGAGAGGCGAGAGAGAAAGTAAACCTAACCTGACTAAAGCCACACCAAAGGGCAACACACCACAAGCCACATTAAGGTACAGATATACGACAACCACGACGACACAACCAAATGAACAATTCTAGAGTGCTACCCTAGATGGGCCAATCGACATAGGCCTCCGTACAAACCCTTGACAAACCCCCCTTCTAAAAGCATCTGTTTCTCTGAGATTACAGTGCTCCTTTGGAACCTTACGCATGTGCAAAATCCACACAATGGGACCGAACCCAACCCTCTGTGAATCGACAGAGTACGATAAATCCATACAAAGTTCCCGATAGATTCACAGCAATGAAATACATGAAAACTACATTTATCAAACAACTAAGTCAAACCTTCCAACAATGAAAGTAACAATCCGAACGATTGGTGATTCACTCCGTTGACATCGCTGAATGAAAACTGTCTGATACAGGACCAAAAGGGGACAAAACCCCTAGTTGACGGGAAGTGTCCCTCTGACTGTTCTCCAATGTGCTGACTCGGAGCTCGGCTGAGATAGTCAGCATCCGTATTGCTGGAACCCTTGATATGGCGAAAGTAAACCATGCTCTGCGTTCCCTGCCTAACCATGAGTCGAAAGACTGACTGGCCGGTTCCGGTCCAGGCATGGAGAGGATGATGATTGCTCTCCAGTACAAACTTCCGGCCGTACTTCTTCTTGGGCACGCCAGTGCGCGTCCAAATCTGCCGGGAGCTTCAGCAATAGTAGGGGTACGATGTCCTAAGCGGGGCAGCCCTGGGTACCGAGTCGCGTAGTCAACCACTACGAAATGTAGCGGTTTACCGCGATCGATGGGGGATTAATGGGTCCCACCAGGGCGACACCGACCTTGCTGAATGGCTCCCCAACCAGTGGCACTGACCCAAAGGGGAACACGCTTCAAGCGACCCTTAGGCGTTGTCCGTTGGCAGACATCACAACTGCGGCAGTACTGCCTAACCTGCGAGTTCATCCCTGGCCAGAAGAAATCCTGTCTAACTCGCTCGAGAGTCCGCTTTGAGCCCATATGACCTGCCCTAGGGGAATCATGGGCCTGCCGGAGACAGATTCTCTCAAGCTTTGGGGAACGACAAGCTGCTTGGCCACACGATCTGCCTCAGTGAAAACCCTAAAGAGGATCCCCTTGTGGAGCTTGAAAACTCACCTTGGCGTGTCGGGCAGACTGAGCGGGACGCCCACCAGTTGTCGCAGGCGTTGGACAATCCAAGTCCCTGGCCTGAAGACGGATCAAGGTAGCAGGATCGGCCCTGGGCCCGAACTCGCAGGATCGGGTGCATAACGGGAACGCAATTCCTGTCCGCCTCTTAGCTTTGGCGCGCGTGGTAACTCCCACACAGCCGTAGGCAGCTCGTAGACACGGACTGATGCGTCGTCCGCAAAGGTATAGTATTCCCTATAAGAAGGGAATAGAGGGCGCTCCACCGCGATGCCCCGCCCAAAAAA
>JAFLJL010006887.1:12140-33780 GCA_018398815.1 Conus ventricosus
CATAAAGGAACTGTAACCATTGGAGGAAATCATCCCCAAACCCTCCGTTTTGCCGACGACATAGATGGCATGAACGAACAAGAGCTAGTGACTGATCAACAGACTCAAAAACCCCTCTGTGATTATGGCATGAAAAGTGCGAAAGACAAAGTCATGACTAACACCCAATCGGCTTTACCCAAGACATAACCATCAACAGCAAAAAGCTTGAACCAGTCAACACATTTAATACTTGGGGGCAACAATCTCAGATGAAGGATCAAGACCTGAAATCATCTCAAGAGTCGCTCAGACCACAGCTACGCTATCTAAGCTAACGCCTCTTTGGAGAAATAAAAAACATCTCCATCAGCTCAAAGATTAGACTGATGCGATCCTTAGTCATGGCGATATTCTTATATGCTTGTGAGTCATGGACGTTGAAATCAGACCTTGAGAAAAAGATCCAAACAATGGAAATGAGGTGCTTCAGACGACCCCTTGGCATCTCATACAGAGATCACATCAGCAATGTGGAAGTTAAAAAGCGCATCGTGAATGAAATTGGTCCATATGTCGATCTCCTAACCTCAGTAAAAAGACGCAAACTGAAATGGTATGGACACATCACACGATCAACAGGCCTTGCCAAGACAATCATGCAGGGCACAGTACCAGGACAAAGGCGAAGAGGTCGACAAAGGAAAAGATGGAGGATAACATCACGGAATGGACAGGCCGGGCGGCTGAGAGACACATTGCGGAGGGCGGAGAACAGAGAGGAATGGAGAAGGATGGTTGTCACTGCTTCTGGGTGCCCCTACGGACCGACGTCTAAGGGACCAAGTCAAGTCAAGTCATCATTTTCAAGGTCTCTTCCTTTGCCATTCTTGTTTCGTTCTGCGCTTCCTTCTGAGCTTCCATTTTAAACTCAAATATATTTACGTAAATTAATTAAAGCGGAACTGTGTCGGGTGGGATTATTTGCAGTTCTTCCTTTACAAAAGATCTTTGAGGAGCTGGTTGTTTTGTTGTGTCAGTTTCTCGTAAATAATACACGGGCGGATTCATCTTTACAATTCTTTTTATTTCATATGGGTCAACACTCCAAACTGGATCGGTTGCCCTGATGCGAGTGTCCCCTTCTGCTTCCCCCGGTAAATAAAGGGACCTTACTTTCAATCCAAACGGTAATAGTTTGCTAGTTGTACTGGAGTCTTCAGCAACATTTATTGTTTTTCTTTTGATTGCTTGTACTGGTTTTAGACCTTTAAATTCTTCATTATTCATTGCGCGCAAACTGAGGGCAGTCTTCTAACCCATTCTGTGTTGCGAGAATTGTCAATCAGCTCTCTGTGATACTGGTAGGAGAAAAGTCTTTCAGCTAACTGTTTGTTAAAGTTTTCAACTAAAGCCTGTGATCTGTGAACTCCTGGGATGCCTCTTCTAATGGTAACTCTATGTTTTAACAATAATTGATTCACTTGGGCCTTTAAATTCTTTTCCATCATCAACTTGAATCATGCGAGGATAAGTTAGCGGGCCTCGATGGTATATCAGTTGTATAGCAACAGCAACAGCAGAAGCACTCTTTTGTGTTAATGGTTCCGCATCTTTGTATCTTGAAGCTATGTCAATGACTGTAAGTGCGTACTTAAATCTTTTTCGTCTAATCGTATCAGAGGGTAAATATAGAAGGTCCATTTGATGGGTGTCGTTTGGTGTTGTATTCACAAAGTGTGGTCTCTGTATTCGTCTAGGCGCAGGTAAATAAATTTGCCAAATCGCTTGTTTAGATAGCCATTCTTTTGCTGTTTGTTCACTGACACCAGCTGCTTGGCTTAGCTTTTTTATTGCCGTGATTCCCTTCCAATATCCTTTTGGCGAATAATAGATTTTGTTCATTTTTTATTCAACCAATATATGCGCAACAAAATACACGACGGTCATGCCAAAGACAATAAACCCGATTTCTTGCATCTTTTGTTTTTCTGATGGTTGATAAAAGTCACTAAATTTTGGTGGGGGCAATGTCTCGATTGTTTGCCCGTTACTAGATAATACTCTTTTATTGCTTGATCAACATCTTTAAATGTGTAAGCTGCATGCCCCTGTTTTTTCAGTTTGTTATTTAATAAAATCTAACTGCTCAATTTCTGCTTTTCATAGCGATCTTGTGCTGCAGCTAGTTGCTCCACAGCTTTGTTATGTCTTTTTCTCTCGCCGTCGTCCCGTAGTTTACTAAATGCGTAATTACTTCCGCTAAAAGCAAGCGCATTCACTACTGCGCCGCGCCTATCATCATTACGAGTGAAGCCATTTTTTATAAATGTATTTTTTAAATTTTACATATTGATACTGTCAGGAATTATTCCTTGCTTAACTAAAAAATCTTTTGTAGCAAACGAAGCTGCAATAACAGCAATTAGCTTTGCTGAATCCTCAAAGCCTAGCTTGCCAAGATCTGCCGGTTTTATTTTTAACAGGCTTTTACCAAGCATCGTGTATCCTACACTTAGGCCTCCAATAACAGCAGAATGGTATACAAGGTTGGTAACAGTTTTTTCGGTGCTCATTTTTTAAAAATAAAATAATTATAATTAATAAAAAACATGAACGGCGATGATCTACTACAGCTACAGGGCAGCCTAAACCTTCCTGAACTTATGATTACAATGACCAGGTTGATGACCAAGCTATTATGCCTAAAAAGGAGAGTTGTATTCTTTGGCAGCATGTGGAAAAACAAAACAGTTCCTCGGAACTGAATTCAGCATTGAACAGATTCAACAGATGTCGCCACAAGACATTATAAAGTATCATAACAGGTATGAGGCGCAGTTGGGGTCGAGAATGGTAAAAAGCGTTGGGCAAACGGTTTTAGTTTGTACACTAAACTATCAGTAGATTTGCTCCCATTGATTCTGAACAAGATCTTACGTATGATTTAACGCAAGATCCAGTTTTAACAAAGTCATTAGAGTCTCTAAGCTGTGATCTATATTACAGATTTGGAACATTGTTATCGCCGCTAATCAGGGGATTAATAACTTTTAATCATATAGATTTTATTTCCGTTCAAAATGAACGAGTCGGAAAATCAGCAAAACCCAGAATCAGAAAACATTGAATCAGGTGAAAGTGGTCACTAAAACACCTCATCCTGGACGCATTGCAGCAGGAAAAAATTAGCAGAGTGGAACAAACAAAAAAATTACAGTTACAAAATATAAACTCATCATGAAAACATAACACCGCCAACGCCAACAGTTGATCCAATGCCAGCTCCAGAACAAGAACAAGTTAATTCAAGGGCACCAAAGTCTTCATGGAATATTGAACTTAAAACTGTTGCCATTTTTGGCGCCCTTGCTGCTGCTGGGGGCAGTTATTACGGTTATAAAATATATAGCCAATGGCAACAAAAACAAAAGCAGCCAAAAAAATCTGAACCACTAAATACAGAAAAAGACAACAGCACGCCAAAACCGCCAATAACAAAACATCATTTTGATCCATTTATAATGCAATAATTTTTAAGAACTTAAATTTAAATTTTAATAAAACATGGCGGATTATTATTTTTTTTAAAATGATGAAGTCAATAAATAAAGACATGGATCTATAAAAGACATTTCCATAGACCAGAATTGTAATCAATGCGGTTGCGTAGGATGTAAGAACTTCATTAAGATCTATGCTGACCGATCTCGTGCAGAGAACGCTGAGCAAGACATCCTCAGCGATGACGCGTTTTTTGAGGCGTGTGTGTACTATATTAGACATCTACTATTTAAGACAAAAACATAGATTGTATTTTTTTTGATAATTATAAGATACTTGAATAAGAACTTGGTTGTACTTAGAGGATAACTTAATTACAATCTTGAGGTGACTTGAGTAAGAACTTGAGGATGACTTGAGGACAACTTGAGTAAGAACTTAGAAGGGACTTGAGGATAACTTGTGGATTTACTTGAGTAAGACTTAGAAGTGACTTGAGGACAACTTAAGTAAGAACTTAGAAGTGACTTGGGGTGACTTGAGTTAAGAACTTAGAAGTGACTTGGGTGACTTAAGTTAAGAACTTAGAAGTGGCTTGAGTGTGTGCATGCATGGGGTGGGGGTGGGGGACGTGCGTGCGTGGGGTTTGGGGGGGGGGGGACGTGCGTGCGTGGGGTGGGGGTGGGGGCATGCGTGTGTAGGGTGGGACAAAACACAAACAAACAACAAACACAAACACAAACAAACACAAACAAACAACAAACAAACAACAAACAAACAACAAACAAACACACAATAGACAGGACAGTGCTTGTGGGAAAAAATGAAGGGGCTTTTTGTTGTTTACACTTGAACGTCGTAAATTCGAGACAGCCACCGAAAGCACTTATCAGACTCCTGAATCAATAATCACAGGATCTGTTTCAGTTCTATCTAGACAGCCGCCAAAAGCACTGGCAGCCTTTGTAAGTGAAGCGGAGCGTAGGGACAGCCAAGCCACTCAGCGGTTATGCATAACCGCTATTTTAGACCCACGTCATGCGTTTGTGGCGTTCCTGAGAGGGTTGCAGGCAGTTGTTCGGCGGTTATGCATAACCGCTATTTTTAGACCCACGTCATGCGTTTGTGGCGTTCACTGAGAGGGTTGCAGGGCAGTTGTTCGGCGGTTATGCATAACCGCTATTTTTAGACCCACGTCATGCGTTTGTGGCGTCACTGAGAGGGTTGCAGGGCAGTTGTCGGAGGGCAGTTAGCGAACAGTGCTACTACACCCACTATATTAGCCAGTAACACACCGGCCCTGTCTGGACCCAGCCCGAGTCGTGTTCCGCGTCATCTGCTTTGCCGTTGTGTCATGAACACCACAAGGCGAGAAGTTTTCTGAACTACTGGTAGTACACCTGTCACTGAACATTTGGAACTTTTTGAATAATCATTTCTTCAAAAGTTAAAAGCTTTTCAAAGTTACTCTAATTAAATTAAAAATTAAATAATTGTTGAAGAAACAAAAAAAAAAAGCTTCCTTTTGGCTTTGAGGGAGGAGAACAAGGCTCGCTACTCAATTTATTTCTCAAAAACTTTGCCATGGCCTCATGATAAACAATGTATTTTTCCACAAGATTGGTCTGTTGATCAACAGCGTAACCGTTACTATTTTTAGAAGCCGTCACAGTAGTTCAGAAAACTTGACAGACAGGGCGGTTATATATAGCTGTTTCTGTTTTAAAACCGCGTCATTCCAATCGTCATTAGTTCACAAACTTGCCAGCATTAACCGTTGCTTTACGAGCTGCTTCAATCATTTTTCAAAGTATCTTATATTTTCATGTAAAGCATTCTTTTCTTCCTCTGTCCACAATTCCGTTGGTGTTGGCGGCGGTAATGGGGAGATTTTGAGCTTGTTGGAAAGTTGTAGCTGATTCCATGTCTTCCACACCCAAATAAGTTAATCTATAAAGTTGTTGGGAAAAGGGATTTGTGATTCAAGAACTTTTTCTAACTCAGAATCCACACTGTCTTCTGAAACTGCAGCTATATTTTGTGCCATATGCAAACACTTCTCTCGCAGAAAAAGCACCGTCTTCACACCACCACAGCACTAGGAGAAATGAACAACACAAGTGCTGGGCGGAAATGTCGTCACTACTAATCAGCTGATTCTATCTAGTCTTGTGATTGGCCGGCCGTGACATCAGCCCATCGCGTGATCCGAAAATCGTCATGTCCGGCCACGTAGTAAGTAATCGGATAGTGCAGAGTCCTTAGTAGGCCGGCAACTAGCAATTAAAGGCTTACCTGCCCCACCCTTTGTATATGGGGCGCGTTCAGCCACGGCTGCTTTTCCCCTACGTTACTCTATGGGGCGTGTTCAGCCACGGCTACTTTCCCCTACGTTTTTAGTTATTGAAGTCTTACTTGGCAGAGAACGGGGAAACCCCGGATTCAAGGTCGGCCGCTCGAAACCGGTTTAAAGGCCGGTTGAGGGCGGGTGAGCTTGAATCCGCGTTTCCCCGTTCTCTAACGGTTATAACGGCCCAAAACGGTTTTCCCTCTTTATGGAATATCTCACGGGTATTCAAGATAAACAGGGAGTACGTTTATATGCTGTGCATCTTGTTCTTTTTTCCCTTTGAGGTTTTTTCTTTTGTTTTGTTTTGTTTTGTTTTTGTTTTTCTTTCAGTTTCCTGTTTTGTTGTGTGTGTGTGTGTGTGTGTGTGTGGTGTGTGTGTGTGTGTTTTGGGTGTGTGTGTGTGTGTGTGTGTGTGTGTGTGTGTTTTAGTACGTGCAACGATCATGATAGCTGTGCCGAAATGTATTGTTTTATTGTATGACAACAATGTTGACATATTTGATTGATTTTTAAAAATAAATTAAAGTTGTTAGATACCAAGTTTAGCCAGTTGCACGATTTTCATTTTGTTGGTTCGTGCAAGGATCTTGATATCAGTGTCAAAATATGTTGTTTTATTGTATGACAATTATGTTAGCATGTTTTGATTTTTAAAAATTGATAACCAAATGTAACCAGTTGCACGGTTCGGACCTGAATTAAGGGAAATAGATAACCCTACTGCAGATGTTCCGCTTTCCACCTTTTGTTTTGTCTTAAAGAAAATATGCGAATGCTTCGTTATCTTTGTTAATGGTGAGAAGAACAGACTCTCTCTCTCTCTCTCTCTCTCTCTCTCTCTCTCACTCTCTCTCTCTCTCTCTCTCTCCTCTCTCACTCACACACACACAACACACACACACACACACACACACACACATTAAAAAAAACAACTTTCAAAACGTATGTCTTTCAGAACATTTGATTTGAATGCCAGAAGACAATACAACTGGGTACGGAAAGTACGCGTTTGTCTAGTTGAGTACGATTGTGATTTTATGCGATAATATCAAGGTTTTGAAAGTGCTTTGGAGTTTATACATGCGTTGTTTTCATCAACGATTAGGTGACTGCAGATAGGAAAAATGATTTTCAATTGTGTAGAAGAGTGAAAAGTGTGATTTGTCAGGAACTTTTGTGTATATTCATGAATCAAAACCTTTCTGAATTTTAGGAACGGAATACGCTGGCAGTGCATCGTGACCAAAAAACATGTGTACGTGGAATATCGAAACATGTTTTCCACAAATTTAAATGAAGACAAAAAACGTTAATAAAGGTGATGATTTACTTTGCCCTCTATAAATCGTCACAAGAAAATGAGAGGCATTTCTTTTTTTTTTTTTTTTGCTGTTCAGCGCGTAAGAACATTACAAATAAAGTAATCGAATTAAAACTGTGTAGAGATCTGTCTCTATTTAAACTTATTTCGTTGAAGCCGTCGATGACTTCTGAAGGTGTTTGAATGTTTCTCTCTCTCTCTCTCTCTCTCCTCTCTCTCTCTCTCTCTCTCTCTCTCTCTCTCTGTCTCTGTCTCTGTCTGTCTGTCTGTCTCTCCCTCTCTCTTGTTTGTGCTAACAAATTAACCTAACGGGAAACCATAACTGTATCACACGCTGACGGAAAGTCTGGATGAAAAAGTTTTCTTCGCTAGTGACTGGTTTCAACAGTATATTCTTCAGAATTCCTGATAAATCGAACATGTGAGTGATGGTTTTATTTTGTGAAACACTCGTCACAACCGAAACTGTGACAAACCCGACGAAATCGAGTTTTTGAACAAAATGTTAGTGAACAATTACAGTACAGAGAACATTTTTTCAACAACAACAAGAGCTTTTGAAGTAGTTTCAGATCAATTTATGCTGCGCATAGTCCAGAGGACCGTGGGGAGGAGAGCGTATCAGGGCTCTGGGATTTTTTCTAGTTTCCGAATTACTTGTTTGAAAAATGAGAGGAAGGTGATTTTTTTTTAAACGAGTCATTACAGAATTAAAGAAGAAAAGAAAAAAAGAAAAGAAAATGATGACCACACAAAGTTAACAGCAGAGTTCCTGTATAAGGAGACAATTCTGACAAACGTATTAAAAATAGTGTGGACATAATATTGGTGATGTCTCTTCGTTTGAGCATGCTCCGCCGCGCAGTGTGTGTGTGTGTGTGTGTGTGTGTGGTGTGTGTGTGGTGTGTGTGTGTGTGTGTGTGTGTGTTGAGTGTGTGTGTGTGTGTGTGTGTGTGTGTGTGTGTGTGTGTGTGGTGTGTGTGTGTGTGTGTGAGTGAGTGAGTGAGTGAGTGAGTGAGTGTGTGTGTGTGTGTGTGTGTGTGGTGTGTGTGTGTGTGTGTGTGTGTGTGGTGTGGTGTGTCTGCGTGTGTGTCTGCGTGTGTTAATGTGAATATGCACTCATGTGTGAAAGGCTACATATGAACATTAATACAATAACTATAAATGACTTAATATTTACAATAAATTTGAAAGTATAGTGCTGGATAAAACTGATGTAATTTGTATCATTTCTTCGCTGTAGATTATATCATTTAAAGATCCCATTTTTGCTACATCTATCCCAGATATGTTGTGTAACAGGGATAGCAATGGGCAATCAAACAGAATATGTTCAATTGATATTGGATGACCACAAGCACATTCTACATTTTTTGAAAATTTAGTCTTCCATGAATGTAATCGAATTTTGTAAATGAGACTAGACAAGGCTCTTGAACATGGTAATATTTTTGACTTTGAAGGAAGCTTTTCTGTCATTATACTACTTTCTAACATCAAATTTATTTCATGTTTTTTTTCTAATTTTAGTGTACTATCAGGATATTTTCTAATAGCTCCTTCTTTCGCTGATCTATCAGCCATTTCATTCCCCCAAATACCACAGTGAGATGGAATCCAACAAAATTCTACACTGATACCTTTACATATAATTGAATGTACTAAGTATTTTACATCAAATATAAAATCTTTTCGAACTTTTGCATTCCAGGTTTGCAGACTGTAAAGAACAGATTGGGGATCAACACAAAGTAAAATGCTATAAATCGCAATATCAATATCAGCTATGAAGGATAAGGCCATTGTCACGCCCGACCCCGGAGGTCTGCCCTGACAGTTTAGTTTTAGAGGGAAGTAAGGGAGTGACTGACCTCACACGCCTCGCAAGAGCCCACAAGAACGATTACGATACAACACCCATTTATTCACATCAACACACGCAATAAACAAATAAATATTTCAAACACACGCACCATGACAATCACAATCAAGCATTCCAACACACACAACATGCACAATCACAATCAAGCATTTCAATACACAACATGCACAATCACAATCAAGCACTTCAAAAAATATGACATATACACCAATTATAAATAAACATTCCGCACCCATCCCTTTCTCATGTCATTTGTGCCCTCACACCCCGCCTCTCCAAAGTCTACTGGAGCCCCTGCGCACTAGTCCCCCAAACCGGGTCGGTTCTTGAAGAGAGTCGTTCAAGGCCGACACCCTTGACACACACAAACAGACGGTGGAGAGCACGTCCCTGGGGACGGGCGTTGTTGCTGGAGGCCCTGGACGGGGATCAGGACCGTCCAGCCAAGTCCACAGGCTTTTCCACCGTACGTGGCCTCAACCAGTGCGCGGTCCCAACCAGTGCGTGGCCCCAACCAGTGCGTGGTCCCAACCAGTGCGCGGCACCAACCAGTGCGTGACCCCAACCAGTGCGGGGTCCCAACCATGGCGGCACCAACCAGTGCGTGGCCCCAAACCAGTGCGTGGTCCCAACCAGTGCGTGGCACCAACTGGTGCAAGCTCCGGGTGAAGCCCCAGGGAGAGGGAAAGGGTAACTGGAGGAAGGAAAGAAAGAAGGGTACTGGAACCCCGCAGTCAGTACAGTCTGACCCATGCCATTAAACCCTAACAGCCACTCGCATGATGGGCGAGGGGAGGTCTACTAAACACACCAACAACACCAGCTCAACACAGTCCCGAGCATAACACAGCAAACCAACCAAATCAGGAATGTTCGTTAAAGTCTTCTCATACGAAGCAGCTAAGGACTGCATTAAATTAAAGGCTATAAAACAAATATAATTATCTTCATCCTTCTCTCACTCACATTTAACATTTCCTTCCTTAGGAAATGAACCAACACAGCAGCCATCGCTTTATAACGGCCACCATTTGCAAATAATAATTCAATGGCATAATTATCACATTTTATAGCCACATTTCAAAAAAAACCCCAAATCCCAACCACGCATCCAAACGACTAATCATGCGTACGCACGCTCGCGAACATAAAACTCGTTTCTCCTTGCACACACAAACAACGGGGGCCCGAAGAATGCGAGTCCGGCAATTGTGACAGGGACGGACGAGCGAGACCAAGAAAGGGTACCAAACCCCTGAATCACCAGGTTCTCTCCCATCCCCCCCGACCACCGCACCCCCAAATGCATAAAAAGGAAAAAGACTTTAGATATATTTTGACTGGCCGGGTTTTTAAAGATTGAATTAACCCAGAAAAAGTGGTCTCAAACAATTTTTCTTTTAATTTTGAAAACAAAAACAAATTGCGCAAAAGAGAAAAATTTAGCCGGCTAACTTTAAAAAAAAAAACACAACAACAAATAAACCACGAAACTGATGCTTACCAGCTACCCGTGGGTGCCCCAAAAGAGGGGGTCAAACGACTCTCTCTGCCCTCGTCCGTCGAGGGGACAGCAGCGTGGACAGATGGGGGAAAAAGATGAAGTGATGTCTCCCTCCTACAGGCCGACTGTGGGAAATGAAAGTACCGACTGTACCTTCGACGAAAAGGGTTTGAAAAACCAGGACCGGAGCAGGCGCTCCCGAGACATCTTCCGCTCGAGTGAAGAGAAAACCTGCCTAAGCGATGGCGGCCAACATGCCACGCTACGTCACGGTGAGAATACCTAAAAGCCTAGAGGAACCTCGCACGTGCGGCAGGGAAAAGACAGGTAAAGGGGGCCGATAGAGACAGCCAGTACAAAAAAAGATACAGCCACGTGAACCTGCAGGATGAATTGCACGGGCATTGGAATTAAGAGAGAGAGAGAGAGAAAGTAAACCTAACCTGAGCTAAACCACCCCAAAAGGTGCAACCCCCACACAAACCACTTAAGGGAAGATATACGACACAACGACGACAACAACCAAGAACAATTCTACTACCCTAATGGGCCAATCGTCATGGGCCCTCGTAACAAACCCGTGAAAAACCCCCCCTTCTAAAAGCATCTGTTTCTCTGAGTACAGTGCTCCTTTAAACCTGGAAACGCATGTGCCAAATTCACAACAATGGACCGAACCCAACCCCGTGATCGACAGAGTACGATAAATCCAATACAAACTTTCCACGATAGATTCACACAAGGAAATACATGATACTACTTTTATCAAACAACTAAGAAACAACCTTCCAACAATGAAGTAACAATCCGAACGATTGGTGATTCACTACCGTTGACATCGCTAAAGTGAAAACTGTCCTGATACGGGACCAAAAGGGGGACATAACCCTAGTTGAGGGGAAGTGTCCCTCTGACTGTTTTCCCCAAATTTGTGCTGACTAGGGAGCTCGGCTGAGATAGTCAGCATCCGTATTGCTGGAACCTTGATATGGCGAAAAGTAAACGCATGACTCTGGCAGTTCACTGCCTAACACATGAGTCGACGACTGACTGGCCGTTTCCGGTCCAGGCACTGGAGAGGATGATGATTGCTCTCCAGTACAAACTTCCGGCCGTACTTCTTCTTGGCACGCCAGTGGGGCGCCCAAAATCTGCCGGAGAGCTTCAGCAATAGTAGGGGTATCGATAGCCCTAAGGGGGGCACCTCTGGGACCGAGTCGCGTAGTCAACCACTACCGAAATTTTAGCGGTGACCGCGATCGGATGGGGGATTAAGGGGTCCCACCAGGTCGACACCGACCTTGCTGAATGGCTCCCCAACCAGTGGCACTGACCCTAGGGGAACACGCTTCAAGCGACCCTAGGCGTTGTCCGTTGGCAGACATCACAACTGCGGCAGTACTGCCTAACCTGCGAGTTCATCCCTGGCCAGAAAAAAATCCGTCTAACTCGCTCGAGAGTCCGCTTTGAGCCCATTGACCTGCCATAGGTGAATCAGGGGCCTCCCGGGAGAACAGATTCTCTCAAGCTTTGGGAACGACAAGCTGCTTGGCACACGATCTGCCTCAGTGAAAACCCTAAGAGGATCCCCTTGTGGAGCTTGAAGCTCACCTTGGCGTGTCGGGCAGACTGAGCGGGACGACCCACCAGTTGTCGCAGGCGTTGGACATCCAAGTCCCTGGCCTGAAGACGGATCATGGTAGCAGGATCGGCCCTGGCCAGAACCTCGTCAGAGATCGGCTGCATAACGGGACGCAATTCCTGTTCCTGCCTCTTGCTTGGCGCGCGTGGTAACTCCCACACACGCCTGTACGGGCAGATCCGTAGACACGGACTGCTGCGTCCGCCGCAAAAGGGATGTTTTCCCCTAAAAGAAGGGAATACAGAGGTCGCTCCACCGCGATGGCCCATACTTCGCCACAGAAGTAGGGGGTGGAGATAGAAATGAGCACAGAAGGACGGGGAGGTAAAACCAGCCTCCAACCCGCACACGTCATAACTGGCGCCTCGCCGAGCCTCGGGAAACCAAGTCCCTTATCACAAAGATCGTCGATGCTCCCGAATCCTGATGGTATCGCAAGGAGAACCAACAAGGGAAAGCAAACACTGGGCACTCCGTACCACCAGAAGCTGGGATGGAACCCACGTTAGCCGAGGCACGAGGACGATGGAAAGGACTAGCCCATGACTACCGGCAGCTTTAGGACAATCTTTCCTAATGTGGCCAGGACGACCACAAAGAAAACACAGTCGGGTGCTGAAATCCCTATAACGCCTGCCTTGTTCACCCCGCTGCAGTCGTCGGCGCCTTATTGCCGCTAAATACCTGTGGGGGCTTCCTGTCCGTATCTGGGCGATGCCCATAAGCTCTGCGAGCTTCAGCAAACACCTCTGCGGTATGAATCGCCGCCGCGAAATCCTGAGGTGCTGTTCTCGCCTATACGGATCCCAACTCTGGGGACACGGTTTTGGTTTCAGCTGTTCGATGAGAATAACCTCAAGCTCCATTAGCCAACTGACGCCAGTATCCTAGCGTTTTGCGCAGCCTATCTCCAACTGCACGAAGGTCTCATCGTTATTCTTTTTCATGGACCTGAATTCCTCCTGTACGTCTCTGGGGAAAGGGTGGAAACGTTTTACGCAGACCCAAACTGCATGTCGCATAAGACGGCCCCTTTCATTTAGAGTGAGCACACACTCCCTTGCAGCACCAGATAATCCAGAAAAAAGTGCATGCCTTTTGTTCCTCAGACAAATGGTATAAACCAGCAACCTTGTCAAAATGCTCTAAGAACATATCAATGTCCTCACTAGGTCTGAACTCTGGAAGCTTTAATTTTGGCCTCTAACTCTATCACCTGCCTGGTGATTAACCCCTGATTTACAGATGGGGGAAAGGGCCCGCGAAAGAAGTTGTTCCATCTCCTCCCTGCCCCAGAGCCTCCTGTCTACAGTCCCTCTCTGCGCAGAGCCTCCTGTCTGGCACCCTCCTCCCTACGCTGATCTAACTCTTCCCGACGGAGAGCGCCTCTTCCCTACGGTGAGCCTCCTGTCTAGCAGCCTCCTCCCCTGCGCTCTTCCCTACGCAGAGCTTCCTGCCTATCTAGCTCTTCCCTACGGGGGCCTCATCCTCTCGTCGCCCGTCGCTCCAAAAACATCAGACAGAGGTGATGTCCTGGGAAGGATTCACCACCTCCCGACACGGGAGGATGACCCTCTGACCCGTCTCTTGGGGCTCGACTTTTCCCATTTAGGAAAGTCTCCCTGGGCGATCCTTACGAGGGGAAGCATGGAAAAAGAGAGGGCTTTGGTTTCTGCGACTCAACAGAAGCCCACAGTTCTTCGCTATACTCTGACGTTCCGAGCGGAAGTGCCATAGGGGTCTCAACCGGAAGTCCCCTTAGCGAAGAAGTAGTGAAAGTACTCACTGGACTATCGGCTACAGCACTGGAATAAGTGGAAGTCACTGTAGTCGAAGTGCTGGTACTAAAAGTAGGACTACATTTTGAAAACCCTTCTTTTTTGACGCACGCGTCGCCATACCACCAGCACCGGACGTTGCCATGACAACTATATCCTACGGTTCCAAATACAGGGAAAGACAAAATTCCCCTTTTAAAACAGATATTTTAGGGGGGTGTGTATTGTGTGTGTGTGTGTTGTGTGTGTGGGGGGACAAGTTCCGGCGCTCCCACTCTGGCAAAAACGCGCTCCACAGCACGAGCAACAGTGCGGTGGGCTCACCGAAAAAAAAAAAAAAAAAAAAACTATGTCCGCGCCCCCACTCTGGCAACACCGCGCTCCACAGCACGAGCAACAGTGCGGGGGGGCTGGCCGGAAAAAAACAAACAAACAAACTGGCAGACGGAATCTGGAGAGAGAAAAAAAAAAAAAAGTGACGCTAACGTCCGATACACCTACCTGTACTCAATAACCCGGTAAAAAAAACAACAACAAAAACTGGTAACTACAAACAGGAATGGCGGACTGACGGCAACAGAAAGGAAAGACTTACGGCCGTATCTGCGTAAGGCACCCCGGGGGAAGGAGGAGGTCTGTCGCGGGTCGACTCCCCCGGTCCACTCGACTCCCCAGTCCACCGGATGTTCCTTCAGGCCACCCAAAAGACTCCCTTCCACTAGAGTCACCCCGCCAACCACCCACAAACAAACACGACAAACTGAAAACATATCAAAACAGACGAACTGAACAGGTACTCCGCGAACGAGAGAGACAGTCAGAGCCCTTCACATCCCGGACGAGCCCCCACAATTGTCACGACCGACCCCGGAGGTCTGCCCTGACAGGATTAGTTTAGATGGGGGTGAAGGGAGTGACTGACCTCACACGCCTCGCAAGAGCCCACACAAGAACGATTACGATACAACACCCATTTATTCACATCAACACACGCAATCACCAAAAAAAATATTTAACACACGCACCATGCACAATCACAATCAAGCTTTCCAACCACCCCAAAATGCACAATCACAATCAAGCATTTCAATACACAACATGCACAATCACAATCAAGCACTTCAACACATATGAATTACACAATTATAAATAAACATTTCCAGCACCCCTCCCTTTCTCAGTCATGTAGTGCCTCACACCCCTGCTCTCCAAGTCTACTGGAGCAAACCCCGTCGCACTAGGTGCCCCAAACCGGGTCGGTTCTTGAAAGATTTCAAGGCCGACACCCTTGACACACACAAACAGACGGTGGAGAGACGTCCCAGGGGACGGGGCGTTTGTTGTGGAGGTCCTGGACGGGGATCAGGACCGCCCAGCCAAGCCACAGGCTTTCCACCAGTACGTGCCTCAACCAGTGCGCGGTCCCAACCAGTGCGTGGGCCCCCAAACCCGTGCGTGGTCCCCAAACCAGTGCGCGGCAAACCCAAACCCGTGCGTGACCCCAACCAGTGCGCGGTCCCAACCAGTGCGCGGCACCAACCAGGCGTGGTCCCAACCCGTGCGTGGTTTCCCAACCAGTGCGGGCACCAACGGTGCAAGCTCCGGGTGAAGCCCAGGGAGGAGGAAAAGGGTAACTGGGAGGAAGGAAGAAAGAGGGTACTGGAACCCGCAGTCAGTACAGTCTGACCATGCCGTTAAACCCTAACAGCCACTCGCATGATGGGCGAGGGGAGGTCTACTAAAAACACCAACAACACCCGCCCCACCACGCCCGAGCAAAAACACAAACAAACCCCAAACCCAAAACAGGAATGTTCGTTAAAGTCTTCTCATACGAAGCAGCTAAGAGACTGCATTAAATTAACAGGCTATAAAACAATATAAATTATCTCATCCTTCTCTCACTCACATTTAACATTTTCCTTCCTTAGAAATGAACCAACACAGCAACCATCGCTTTATAACGGCCACCACATTTGCAAATAATAATCAATGGGATAATTATCACATTTTATAGCCCATTTCAAAATAAACACAAATCTCCAACCCCGCATCAAACGACTAATCATGCGTACGCACGCTCGCGAACATAAACTCGTTCTCCTTGCACACACAAACAGACGGTGGCCGAAGAATGCGAGTCCGGCAATTGTGACAGGGGCGGACGAGCGAGACCAAGCAAGTACCAACCCTGAATCCACCAGGTTCTCTCCCATCCCCGCCGACCACCGCATCACCAAATGCATAAAAAGGAGAAAGACTTTAAGATATAATTTTGGCTGGCCAGTTAAAGATTGAATTAAAACCCGAAAAAGTGGTCTCAAACAATATTTCTTTATAATTTTGAAAACCAAAACCAAATTGCGCAAAAGAGAAGAATTAGCCGGCTAAATAAAAAAAACCACAACAACAAATAAACCCCGAAACTGATGTTACCAGCTACCCGGGGTGACCCAAAAGAGGCGGGTCAAACGACTCTCTCTGCCATCTGTCCAGTCGAGAGTGACAGCAGCGCAGAGCGGAAAAAGATGAAGTGATGTCTCCCTCCTACAGGCCGACTGTAGGAAATGGAAAGTACCGACTGTACCTTCGACGATAAGGTGAAGAACCAGGACCGGAGCAGGGGCTCCCCGAGACATCTTTCCCCTCGAGTGAAAGAGAAAACCTGCCTAAGCGATGGGGGCCAACATGCCACGCTATGTCACGGTGGAGAATACCTCAAGCCTAAGAGGAACCTCGCACGTGCGGCAGGTGAAAAAACAGGTGAGAGGCTGATAGAGACAGCCAGTACAAGAAAAAGATACCAGCCAACCCCTGAACCTGCAGGATGAATTGCACGGGCAGTGGATTAGAGAGAAAAGAGAGAGAGAAAGTAAACCTAACCTGAGCTAACCACACCAAAGGTGCAAACCCCACCACAAGCCACATTAAGGGACAGATTTACGACAACAACGACGACAAAAACCAAATGAACAATTCTACTACCCTAGATGGGCCCAAACGTCATAGGCCTCGTAACAAACCCGTGACAGCCATACGAATTGCATATAGTTCTGCAGTAAATACAGAAAAACCTTTTCCTAGACAAAATTACTTTCTTATCTTTAAAGCAGGAAATAGTAAATCCAGCCCTGTGATGATTCCAAAACGAACCATCGATAAAAAATCTTTAAATGATTCGGATACTTATTTTCTAGATGTTCTTTTGCTTCAACGGTATGAAACTTGATGCTATCCTCTTTTTTAGAGTTGTATAATCTGTATCAAATCTAGCAGAAATATGCTCCCCTTGGGGGAATAAGGGTATTAGGGACTACTTGAAATTGATGTAACATTAATATTACAAACTCTTTAAACGATCATCTGTATAGTTTCTATAGGTTGGGGATATGAAATGTTTTGCGCTCTCTTCGGAAATCCTGTCCCTTTGGGCAAGAAAAATGTCATGGGTCACGAATTAGAAACTGAAGACATCTAGTCACATACTTTGCAGTGGCCAACTTCCGTTTGGGGCGGCCCGCTATTGCCGCGGCCGCTATTGCGGGACCCGCTATTGCGCGGCCCGCTATTGCGGGGACCCGCTATTGCGCGGGGCCCGTATTTGCGCGGCTAACCCTAACCCTAACCCTATCCCTAACCCTAACCCTAACCCTATCCCTAACCCTAACCCTACCCCAACCCTATCCCTAACCCTAACCCTAACCCTAACCCTATCCCTAACCCCAACCCCAACCCTAACTGTCGCGCAATAGCGGGCCCGCGCAATAGCGGGGCCCCCCCAATCGCGCAATAATCGCGCAATAGCGGCCCGCGCAATAGCGGGCCGCGCAATAGCGGCTGACCCCCTTCCGTTGGTCCTCAAAAGTTAACAGATTCGCTGCTCTGTATGTTTTTAGCGTATTTGTTTTGTACTGGCACACCAAGTGTGTGTGTGTGTGTGGGTGTGTGTGTGTGTGTGTGTTGTGTGTGTGTGTGTGTGGGGTGTGTGTGTGTGTGTGTGATCCATGAAATTTTATTGCGCAGAACTCCTGCGTGTTTGCCCCGCCGTGGCACCTGGCTGTCAGTGTTCATTGTTTACATAATTCTATAGTGTCATTCTATAATTCTATAGTGTCATTCTATAATTCTATAGTGTCATTCTATAATTCTACAGTGTCATTCTATAATTCTATAGTGTCATTCTATAATTCTATAGTGTCATTCTATAATTCTATAGTGTCATTCTATAATTCTATAGTGTTATTCTCTCTCTGTGTTCATGTGTTCATTTTGCCCATGACTTTAATACAACCGGCCTAGTCGGCGCAGCTGAAAACAATTCATGTCATATAACGATTTCATTTCTTTTCAGGTCCGCAACCCCAAACATGACATTTTGCGCTCAAGATGACCCACACCTCCTTTGCATTGTTTCTAAACCTGCTGGAGTTGTGTGGATTCAAACGATTTCATGCAGTCTGTTTCATTGTTTCTAAACCTGCTGGAGTTGTGTGAATTCAAACGATTTCATGCACTCCTCTTTCATGCCAAACTGATGCTTTCTATATTTCTAGAACGGTGCAGGACAAAGTGTCTGGCCCTGGTGGAGGCAAATCCACCACCTCCCACCCAGAGTAGATGTCCCTGGTTGTTAAATCCGAGAGAACTAATAAATGTCTGTTCTGGCTCACCCGGTCTCAACCGGCCTTACCCGGTTTCGACCGGGCGAATCCAGAACAGACATTTATTAGTTCTCTGACTAGTAAACCCTACAAACATACATACTGTGTAGGATTATCCGTTTTCAATACTAATTTACTAAACTTTTTAGATTTTTAGTTTTTGCTTAATCCCATGTTTTTCCTGATCATTTTCAATAACATCATTTTCACGCAAACATTCATCAAATGAGTCTCTGTCTTTCATGTGAAATAAAACTACAGTCTTTAACTGTTCTCTAAAGTCTTTTAAAACTGAGTTATATTTTTGGCATAAAATCCACACACTTATCCCAGCATGTCTTCCACTAAAAGCTAGTTTTGACAAAGTGTTTCTTTTTTTAACTATGTCTCTTTCTGCCGAACAGTCATCTATAATAAATAGTGTCTGTGTTCCTTCAAACAGTCTATAAAACTGTTTTAAAACACTCACTTAGTTTATTGCTAGGATCAACTAAATATATTTCATCATCTGTCCATATAAACCTTCTATCATGATATGCTTTGTTCCATTTAAGTGTTGGGCAGAAAATCACAATATGATCAAAATTATAGCGATAAACTGTTTGTAATAGGTCTAGGACAAATATTGTTTTTCCACAACCAGTCTGCCCACAAATCAATGAGCAATGAGGAGTTTTTGTCATAAAGTTTAACTGCTCCATAGTTTTATAACAGAATTTAATCTAGTCCAGTTATTATGTTTATCATACTTTCTGACAAAACTTGTTCAGTATAATAAAACCCTATAAGACCTAAATGTGTAAGATTAATCCAATTCAGTTCTGTAAGATTGTTTCTATTTAAGTCAACAGTGATTTTGTTGCTTGTTGTTATGACCTTAATATCCTCACCATTGTGAAGAACGACGATGGTAACTTTAAGACGTTTAACGTCTAAGTTTTGCCAGCTAATATTAATTCCTTTTAAAAGGACGTCACTAACGCCCACAACCCCATCCCTCTCTACATCTTTTAAGACAGAAATTTCAAATATTATTGTGAACGTGGCTCCTAATTTTCTGCTTGGAAAGAACTGTAATTTTGTAGAAGCTTCCTTTAAAACCGTTTCCTTTCTGTGGAGGATGTACTGTTTTTTTCTCATACGGCGTTATTTCAATCTCTTTTTGACTATTGTTGTCTGGCATAAGACTTACATGTAAAGGACCAGAGTTGAATGCTTTTCTGAAACTTTTTTGACGGCCAAAAAATGTAAATGGGCTTATGAATTCAAATTTTATGTCCCATTCTAAATACGGTTCTAAGTGCCATTTGCTGTCAGGTTTTCGAACTATTTTATATTCATACTGGCCAGCATTATTTGCTTCTACATTGCGCAGTTGTTCTAGTTTAGGAAACTTTTTGCTGGCGCCAACCTCTTGCGTTTATAATCACCATCTTTAGTGTACTCAAAACCATACAAAGCGCCTATCTCACCGTTCTGTTCAAAGTCCGTAACGTCTGCAAGATCTTTTAATTCTAAAGTTATACACCTTGCAGGCGCTAATGTAACTCCTGGTTCATCTGGCCCGCGCGACATTTTTAGAACAACTAATTATTTTATTTTTAAAACAATGTGTAGGTTATCACATTTTACAACTTTCCCCGCTTTGTCTTTGATTTTTATATTAAATGATTCAACCCTCCCACAAACTAATCTTTTAAACTGTAAATTAGGGAATTGCATAATTTTATAATCGCAATATGCAGCTTTCCCTGACGGAAGAGCTCTTTAAAACAGTTGAGGGCCTCCCATCATATAAGTTTTCATCAGTGCTCAGCTCATCCAAATGAAGATAGAGTAATGAATGTAATGCAAGATTGAGCGGATTTTCCCCCTCATAAGTAGTTTTGTTTGGCGTAACACTAAAACTATGAAAGTCCTGATTGTTAGTTGCAAAGCCTAATATTTTAGCTAGTTCTACATCAAAATAGTAACCTACTTCTTCATCTTCAGGCTTAAAGGTCAACATTGTTTTCAGATTTGCATTGTTAAGTTCGAGAGTAATGCCGAAGTTACTCGTTGCTTCGATTAGTGAGCAAGCCCCGTAATAACCATCAGGTATGGTTAACTGGCTAACTTTGTTTCCTGCATTATCAACTTTTAGAATCTTATTATTCTCCTTGGATTCGCTTATATTAAACCATACGACTTTGTAAAAAATTTCATGGAGTGCGACCATTTTGGTTCCGCAATTGTTATTAATAGCATGTTCTAAAAACGAAGGACGGTCTTGGGTTGTTATTGTTACAAACATTTTTTAAACGAAATAAAAATGATTCCCTTTAAATATACTGATGCAAAATATTCTGCTGGCCGCACTACAATCTTAAAAATATAGCAACTGATACTCTTGACATTTCTGTGACTCAGTCTGACGCCTTTCAAGTAAAGGTGAGTACTCCATTAAACAGATATTGTCAACCTCGTGTAATGTCAGTGGAGGAAGGACTAGCGCACAGCCCAAACACACTCACAGCTTGCTTACAATCTCATTCATATATCATGCATTCGTCACATCAAACCACTAGTAAAGTCTATAACTTTACTATACATGATCATAGAAAGAACATCAATGCATATAGAATCAAACAAATAAAACATTCTCTCTTTCCTGAACTTCACAAAATCATTTATCTAAAACATCATTAACTAACCCGGGTATAAACAGATTTCTACTTTACCTGGCCAGGTGATCTTAACTATTCACGAATCACTGTCTTTTCTTTTCTTTTCCTTTTCTTTCACTGTCACTTTCACAACACGACACAACTGCCGGCACTGGTGTTGTCTGATGGCGCCTGGTCAGGTGAGACTGTTGGCGTTGGTCTGTGGTTCTGCTTGGCGAAGTGACGCTGCCAGGTATGAGGTCGAACCCCCGGTTAGGGTAGAACATGACTATCAACATCGACTGTTCTCTTTCTTCTTCCTGCATTAACGCATTGCACTCTCTCTCTCTCCGCTCTCTTCTAAGGGCCCCCCC
>JAFLJL010006888.1:0-5000 GCA_018398815.1 Conus ventricosus
CCTGTAGCTATCACATATACTACAATTCAATTATCATTTTTTTTGCACTGTGCTCAGTCTCCTGTCATTCATTATCATTTGTGTCACTCTTATATATAAATATTAACACATGCACACACACATCCTACCACCCTCTCCCCCACCCCCCACCCCCCAGTTACACACACACACCACACCAATACAGAATCACACACACATCACACCCCGCCAAAACATTGTCATCACACAAACACACAACACACACACACACACACACACACACACACACACACACACACACACACACACACACACACACACACAACACAGAGGTGCACACATCACCACCACAAACCACCATCACATATGCAATATTATAACAACACTTAAATAAACACTCCTACTGTAAAACAGAATGCTCCAAGATAAGCTCAAAGTTAAGTATAAAAAAGAAAGAAAACAAAAACAATAGCACCATTTAAAGATCAATAATATTGCAAAATGTATAATTACGTAAACTGTAAAAGTAACCTGCAGAGTTAAATACAAATCAGGAATAAAAGATTTACTGCTAAGTAAGATGTTTGAAGTTGGGTGAGAGAGAGAGAGAGAGAGAGAGAGGAGAGAGAGAGAGAGAGAGAGAGAGAGAGAGAGAGAGAGAGAGAGAGAGAGAGAGAGACCAAAGGGAGATAATTCATAGGGGTGTGAAAATTGAAAAACAGACTTGCATGAACATTTAACTATAAAAAAAACATATCATTCTCTATTAAACCTAGTATGGAATAAAAGAGCACAAAATTTCAATGCCAGGAAATTATATCACAAAAAGTATGATTGTATAAACAGTAAAAATTATACAATCAAATAAAAATATTTGTAGTAAAAATGGCTTGGATGGGATGGGGGGTTCCTACACACACACACACACACACACACACACACACACACACACACATACACACACACACACACACACACACACACCACACACACACACAACACACACACACACACACACACACACACACACACAAAGGGCGGGGAGAGAGGGTAATAATTAACATAAACAAAGATAAGTGCAAGGTAAAAAAAAAAAAAAACCCTCACATACAACATCGCACAATGCATGGCATAAATAAATGAGAGAGAGAGAGAGAGAGAGAGAGAGAGAGAGAGAGAGAGAGAGAGGTACATTTTCTTTTGTAGGTCAACATTATTTTCCACAAAAGGCCAGCACCTGCTCCTTTCAACATGATTCATTCTCCGTTGCTGTCAGTTAGACTGTAATACTGCGGAATTTCAACCGTTGACTCTCCATCTCGCTGACCGTGGATATCCAATGAACTGCAACAGTCTGAAAAACGTCCATGGATACAAGAAACATCTAACAGCAAAGCAGCGGCTTACTGTCTCTGAGGCTCTTTATTTCCAGTTCCTTGAAGCTGAAAAAGGAGACGTGACTGTGTGTTGCGCTGGTATAAATGATTATAGCACGTTGAGCCATGTCTCGTGAAGAATAAACACCACCCAAAGAAAAAAGAAAACGTGGGAGAGAGAGAGAAAAGAGAGAGGAGAGGAGAGAGAGAGGGAGAGAGAGAGAAGTTATCTGTGTGTGACTGATTACTTGTATGTTTTAGCAATCAATCAGAGAGAGAGAGAGAGAGATGTACGCACGTATGCAAACGCACGCACACACGCGCGCGCGCGCGCCCCACACACACACACACACACACACAAAACACACACACACACACACACACACACACACAACACCACACACATACAACACACATACACACACACGCACGCAGGCACGCACCCACGCACGCACACTCACACACACACACACACACACACACACACACACACACACACACACACACACACACACACACACACACATACAACACACACACTCACAGACAGAGAGAGAGAGAGAGAGAGAGAGAGAGAGAGAGAGAGAGAGAGAGAGAGAGAGAGTGGAGAGAGAGAGAGAGAGAGAGGAGAGAGAAACTTTTAGACAGCGAGGGAGACACAGAGAGAGAGAGACAAAGAAAGACACACACACACACACACACACACACACACCACACACACACACACAAGAGAGAAGAGAGAGAGAGAGAGAGAGAGTACTCGGCTTTACTTTCCTTTTAAAGTTCAGCCCTATTTCGCAAATAAGGCCAGCAGCTGCTCGTTTCAACACGACCCTTTTACCGTTGATATCACTTTGACGACAACTCAGTGAAATTGGAACTGACGAGTGCAACACCTCGCTGTGTGTGCCAATCCAATGCGCTGCAACGGAACTGCACAGTTGTTGGTGGGAAAAGACATATCTTAAGGGCTGTCTTGAAACCATGTGTTTTATAGCTCGTTGAAACAAACAAACAAACAAACAAAAAGCGTGTCGTGACTCTGTGAGTAGTGTTTGCATATCAGTAAAATAAAAAAAAAAAAAAATAAAAAAAAGGATGCGATGCTGAGTTGAGCCTTTTGAAGAAAAAATCATCAGAGAAAAAAAAAAAAATGGAGAGACAGACCGACCGACAGACAGACGACAGACAGACCAATTAATAGACAAGTAGACCGACAGCCAACAGACCAATTAATAGACAAGTAGACCGACAGCCAGACAGACATACACAAAAACTAAGGGGCAGAGACCGACGGACAGACAACAAGCTAATAGACAGACTGACAAAAAATTTTCACTGCAGGCATTTGAGAACCCCCCCCCCCCCCCCCCAGATGAATAAAACGTACCAGGAATTGAAAAAGACATTCGCATCTCTCTCTCTCTCTCTCTCTCTCTCTCTCTCTCTCTCTCCGCTCTCTCTCTCTCCCCCGTAAAATGTCCATAGGTTTCCACGTTCGCTTTCCAATGGACCAATGGTCTTAGTAAATTTTTTAGAAAAGGCTGTCTCTCTCTTTCTCCCCCCCCCCCCCCCCCTCCTCCCCACCACCCCCCCCGTTAATGCCTATGGGGTTCCACGTTCGCCTTCAAATAATAGTCTTAGTGAATTTTAGAAAAGCCAGTCTCTCTCTTTCTCTCTTTCGTCCCTCCTCCCCCCTCCTCTCTCTCTCTCTCTCTCTCTCTAGCGTTCCTTTTAATCATTTTGTCGAACATTGCAGATAAACCTTCCTGTCAAACTAACATATCTTGAGAGCAGACCTTTTATTGCCGTTTGACTGGATCACGTCTCAGCAAGCCTTGACGACAAACGTTCATGACGTCAGAGTCGGAATCTCGTCAATGTCGCGTCCAAAAGTGGCAACATGGCGGACTTCTCGCAAGGTCAAGACTTAGTGCAATAAAGATAGCTTTTTTTTTCTTTTTCTTTTAAAAAAAAAAAGAAAATGACCTTTCAGGCGGGAAAATAGTATATATTTACATCTGTATTGACATCTCTCTCTCTCTCTCTCTCTCTCTATATATAATATAATATATATAATATATATATATATATATATAAGTTAAAACAAGTTAAAAGAGGAATCTTAAAACTATCTACAAATTTGTTTCAAGCGTGTTGCGTTTGTCATCAGGATGGTTTTTTGGTTTGCCCACCGCCGATGTTATTTTGCGTGTGGGCTCCCGTTTGGGGTTGTTTGCACGTGCGGGTTGGCTGCACGTGTTTTTTGGGGGCTTTCAGGTTTTGTGGGTGGTTCACAAACCCAACGATTTCCATTTATCCTGCAGTTGTTTACTATTTCTTTTTTTGGTGTTCAAATTTCTAAGTGTGGTTTGCATAGTATTAACCATTTTTCAGTTAAACATAGGTTGCACCTTTTTGAAAAAATTGCGTATGGTGATGCTCTTTTTATGATTTTCCAGGATATATTGTAGCTTGTTTTTGCGTCTTTAAGTTTCCAGATATTTTTGCTCAGTTCTTTTTGGTTTTTATAATTTTTCTTTTTTAAATGACTGTTTGTGGTTTGCATATCTGGTTTTGAAGTGGTTTTCAGTGATCCCTATGTATGTTTTCTTTTTCATTTTCTGATGTCACAGTAAGCCTGGTATACAATGTTTTTTGTGAAGACATTTATTTTTTTAGTGGGCACTGCTCCTTTCTGGTGCAATTGCAAGATTTCCTTTTCTCACCCTTCTTTGCTGTGTTGTTTTTTCATTTTGTTGGATGCGTCAATTAGGTTTTTGGGGTTGGGCATACATGAGTACGATAGTTTGACAGTTTTTTTTGTTAAATATTTTGGACAGTTTGTGTTCTTTTGGAAATGATTTTGTTAGGATTTTGAAGAATTCTTTCCCTATGTTTGTTTTGAGTTTCCCGTCGTATGGGGGGTTATACCATATGATTTTTCTTCCAAAACCACAACTAAAAGATTACCATTGAAGCAAACAAAAGGTAGTGAACTACTTAGACATAACACTGGATCTCAACAATCACATATAAAAACCCATACAAGAAACCCAACAAATACACCTCTTTATTGTACACACCAAAAGTAACCATCCACCATCTATATTAAAGACCTCCCCCCATGGCATAAACAAGAGACTATCAAACCTGTCATGCAGTGAAGAGTGTTCAACAATGCAGCAGTAAATACCAGGAGGCACTACAAACAAGTGGATACAACAAACAAATTACAATACAACCCAGACAACACACAAATAAAAGAAAAGAAAAATAGGAAAAGAAAAATCATGTATATTTTAAAATGCCTAAAACAATTTTTTAAGTGCTCAACCCTTGGGGAGAAAACATTAGTTAAAACAAGTTAAAAGAGGATTCTAAAACATCTACAAATTGTTTCAAGCGTGTGCTGCATCAGGATGGTTTTGGGTTTGCCCACCGCACACAACACACATAATATATGTGTGTGTGTGTGTGTGGGGTGTGTTTTGAGATTAATATTCTGCACACAGTGAATGTTTTCTGCGCCATTTTCGCTATGACTGGGTGACCCTTTAAAAGCTAGATATGAGACAGTCTCGGGGTAAAATGTCTCAAATGATTGGGGCTGAGTGAGTTGGAGAAGGATGGGTTAAACTGTGG
>JAFLJL010006889.1:0-11062 GCA_018398815.1 Conus ventricosus
GAAATACGGCAACGAATCATATTCGATTTCAGGCCACATTCATCTGTTTCAGGCCCCGCCACCACAAAAGCGGTCGTGGTGAAGAAAAGGTGTGGTGGAGTTGGGTGCGGCTGAAGGTGGGGTGGGGATGCGGCAGCGGGTGGGGAAAGGGTGTGGGGTACATCAATGCTGTCACATGGTAAAGGGTTTCGGTTCCATGAACAACGTGGTCAGCTTATCAATCAGTTTGCACAGCTCAGACAACTCATAAATGCAGATTACTAATTCGATGGCATTATAACTAAATCGTTTTATTTTTAAGAAATACGAAACATGTTTACATAAAAAATATCATGAACTGTCAAGAACCGTTGACAATTTCAAAAAAAAAATCAATTAAGTGAAAAGCCGCTGTGATTTGGAAGTGTTCAGGACTTTGTAACCAATCCCTAACTGAACCCGTGGCAGCCAAACAGCTGAGAACTTTCCCCACCACGCAGGTATTAATTCAATTCCCTGCCCTCTGACCCTGATTACGGCAGACCCCACGTGGGCTTCAACGTTGACAGCACCAAGTGGACCCTCAGCGATCGATATCAATCGCCAGGGTCATTACAATCCTCGCCCTCCTGCCTGCTCTGTCGCTCGGCGTGTTAATGGCAGCCAAGGATTGCCTAAGAGGGGAATGTCATTAGCACCAGTCACCACAGCGTTACAGCCCGGTCTGCCAGCCCCCAGCGGCAGCTGGGAAAGGTCAGGACCACGCTGCCAATGGCCATTCTGGCTGTCCTAATACCATAGAGCCGGTTGTTTGTGAATCTTCACATCCTTTCATCATTTCTGCCGTGAATTGAGATGATGCCAAGAGAATGCTCAGCCGGCCTCTGTCTCTAATCCTACCTCCCGCTGACACGTCTGGATCTTCACATCATTGGGACATTGAACAGTAATGAGTCATGGACAATGCCTGACATGTCTGGATCTTCACATCATTGGGACATTGAACAGTAATGATTCATAGACAATGCCTGACATGTCTGGATCTTCACATCATTGGGACATTGAACAGTAATGATTCATAGACAATGCCTGGCATGTCTGGATCTTCACATCATCGGGACATTGAACAGTAATGATTCATAGACAATGACTGACATGTCTGGATCTTCACATCACTGGGACATTGAACATTTAATGATTCATAGACAAAGCCTGGCCTGATCCTTTCTTCCATCCTGTCTCTTGCCAGCCTGGACTGATCTGAACCAGACTGGTTTTCAACGCACGACTTGATGAGACTGTGTGTTGTACTTCTCCCTTCATTCCGCCCTTCACTACATCTATACCACATTTCTTAAACCTTCATGCACAGCACGTCATGTCCTCGGATTCTGTGCTATTTCATTCAATAATTGGACAAGAATTTCATCACCATGACTTTCCAAATTCAGCTGTTCTTAAAGTAGTTGAGAACACTTTATAAGTCTGTGTCACTTTTTATATCGGCCACAATATTAAAATTGGAAAGAGAGCACAAGGTTCAACCGTTCACGACAACACAAAAGCAAACAAACATTCATCCATTCTACAAACTGCCTGAGCTGCAATGTTTATGCCAGATCGTCCTGTATGGTGACTACACTATATCAGTATGATACAACTCCTCACGCCGATTGAAGTATGTGCGTTGAAGAGAATTTCCACAAAGACAATCCACGAACACTTGACGATTATTCAAATGCAGGACGGCTCAAGGAGGATAGAAACATGGCAAAACGTTCCATTTGCAGAGACATGTGTGCCCAAGAATGATAGAAACATGGCAACACGTTTCCATTTACAGAGACATGTGTGCCCAAGAATGATAGAAACATGGCAACACGTTTCCATTTACAGACATGTGTGCCCAAGAATGATAGAAACATGGCAACACGTTTCCATTTACAGAGACATGTGTGCCCAAGAATGATAGAAACATGGCAAAACGTTTCCATTTACAGAGACATGTGTGCCCAAGCAGGATAGAAACATGGCAAAACGTTTCCATTTACAGAGACATGTGTGCTCAAGCAGGATAGAAACATGGCAAAACGTTTCCATTTACAGAGACATGTGTGCCCAAGCCGGATAGAAACATGGCAACACGTTTCCATTTACAGAGACATGTGTGTCAAGCAGGATAGAAACATGGCAACACGTTTCCATTTACAGAGACATGTGTGCCCAAGAATGATTACGAAATATATTGGAACTAAACACAAAATTGATATTGTGTAAACGATCAAAGCCTTGGCCATTTTAATCTCTGTTTACATGCACCTTTTGAACGTAAGAAAATAATTTGGAATACAAAGGCTACGGACGTATGGAATATTCGAGTTGATGGCTCCTAGGCAGATTTCAATTTGACTGTCAACACTTCGTAGATAGAACAAATCTTATCACTAAAACCCTGCTTTATAAGAAAAAGGGCACACATAAAACATCATCACAACCAACAAATTCACAGTTAACTCATTAGGGCCCGAAGTGTATGCTGTGACAATGTGATAAACTGTTTAAAGGATTCTGCACTGAAAGCGAAAGCTAAAAAAAACCCATTCGTTTTTGTCCTCCTCGTAGGGGAAAAAAACGAAGACATTTAACACAAATGTGTAAATAAAATGTGATCATGATAATGTCCTGCTGGTACACTAATAGCGTTCAATATAATCAATAACGGCACAGAATCTAATGGAATAATGTCCGGCTGTACACTAATAGCAGTTCATATATTAACCAATAACGGCACAGAATCTAATGGTACATATGCAACATTTCAAAACTCACAAATCAGTATGAAAAAGGTTTAGGTATTGGTCATTTGAATTTCTCTTATATTGCTTTCATTATCATTTACGAGCAAACGAGAGAGAGAGAGAGAGAGAGAGGAGAGGAGAGAGAGGAGAGGAGAGAGAGAGAGAGATGAGAGGAGAGAGAGAGAGAGGAGAAGGAGGGGAGAGAGAGAGAGAAAGGGGGAAAAACGGAAACGGAAAGTTTATTCATGTATAGGCCATTGCCCCTCATAAAGGGGTACATAACTTCTATACAAAAATGCATAATTAACACATATTTAGTATCTAATCAAGAAAACCAGAACAGAACGCAACTTGAATGCTTTGAAAAGATAAATGGACAGTTGTTTCACAGTTTGTTTATGCTCTGTTGCCATAAGCATGCAAGTCTAAATTTATTTGGATCTGCATAAAATTTACTAGGTATATACTGTGTTCTTAAGTCACTCAAAACAGGACAAATAAGACAAAATGAACATCATTTTTCTTTTTCATTTTTGCAAAGCGGACATTTTAAGTCGCATTACTATGTGTTTGTAACGTAAACGATGTTGCGCTATTTCAGAGATGCCAAATCGAATCTCGTTAATACATACCTTAAATGCCTATCTAAATTCATCAGTAAAAAAATTTTTACCTCAGGCCCCTTGCAAAACGTTCTGAAAAACATTAAAAACCCTTTCATATCACTAATATGAGAGTCCCACTCTTGCCATCTACATAAAATTAAACCGTTCTCTGAAAACTTGCAGAATCTGTCTATCCCCTAAAACACCTTGGTTAAGCCAACATATCCAAAACAAAACAAATATGGGTTTACAACGAACATTTGAACCCAATTTTCTTTCCACGTATATCTAAATCATACAACATTTTGTAAGCTTTTTGGGGTAGCCTAGATTCCTCCATTCTTGTCAATTTAACCAAAACTTTACCATTTTACAGCTGAATTAATATATTAGGGTATCTATTTGTCTCTCCGTAAACAAAGTCATTAGGAGTTCGATCTCTACGCCAAAAAACTTTTGAGAGCAAATAAGTGAACCTTTTCACATTCAGATGCCGCATTATCAAGTCCCATAGTTCTGCGCCGTACTGAACAATCGGCTAAATTTTGTGAACGAAAATTTTCCCAAAAGGACGGTCAACGAGTTATTTTTAAATTTATATAACTTTTGTGAAATGCCAGTAAAGCTTTTTTAGCTCTATTTACTTAAATTACGACATGCCATAAAAAAACTCAATCTTGTTGAAAAACAATTCCTAGGTATTTGTATACATTAACAACAGGCATCACAGCTCCTGCATACATCCATCTTCTCTAGCTCCTAAAAACCCCCTTTTCTGAACACAATAATATTACTTTTATCCATATTTACCTTTAGCTGGAGAGCTGAAGTGCTTTATTACAGATTATTCAACTGTGTTTGAAGCCCAATAACATTTTCAGACAGCAACACAACATCATCAGCCAAAAGCAATATAAACAGTTCAAAATAGTCTGATGAAAAAATAGCGCCGTTTTTCCCCTTCCCTAATAAACTTCTAATGCTAATTCGTTTTAAACAAGGAAAACAAAACGGACTGCACACATCCCCTGTTTCACTCCACGTGTGCAGTTAATGTAATCTGTAAGCATGGAACCACATTTAATTCTGGTTTTAACATTAGTATACATACTGTGAATACAACGAAACATTTTGCCTTTTATCCCATTTTTTCAAGAGTATAGGCCAAAATAGGTGTCTGTTAATGGAATCAAAAGCTTTCTCAAAATCGATGGAAGGCTACATACAATTTGCGGTTTAAAAAAAAATTGCTTCTGGACCAATAAACAACAACGTAAACATATGATCAACAGTAGAATAGCCCCTTTTGAACCCTGCCTGATATTCACCTGTCAATTATATTCTGAAACCCCATTCTTGAAGTCTGCTATTTATGATTGTATATAGATTTTTACTGCTCGTATCACATAATATATCCCCTATAATTACCTGGATTATCTGCGTCTCCCTTTTTAAACAAAGGAATTAAAATAGAGTTTGTCCAATTATCTGGGAAAACCCCCTTTATAAACAACACATTAAACAATTTTACGAAAAAATCAATAACTCGACCCCCACCATGTTTCAACATTTCTCCTATAATTTCATCTGGGCCTGCAGATTTACCGTTCTTTACCTTTCTAACAGCAAGTAACACTTCTTCTTTGATATCGGAGGGTTCATCGTGCTAAAGTCTTCTTCAACATTATAATGTGTTTCAAAGTCATCATTAGCTTCGTTATTACACTCTCTAGTACTTCCACTTAAAGAAAACCTTTAAAATGGTAAAACCAATCATTCAACTGTTAAATTATTATTTACTTGTTTTCTTTTACTGGACATTTTATGTCATTCTCCCAAAATTTTTTGATTATTTACTGAAGAAACAACCCTTTTCCCAAAATATTAAATCATTATACTGTTTTTCTTTTCTGTTATTAGGTGTTTAGGGCTCTCGCTTGCTATGAATATGCATCACTGTCAGTTTTCTCTTTTGATTTTCTAAAAATGTTTAGCAGTTGTTTTGCTTTCTTCTTGCTTGACTTACTTTCTCCATCAAACCAATCACCACTTTTATGATATTTTGTCAAGTTGTTTTTTCTTTTTCAAAAATTGGCCTTGTTTTTTGATGCACTCATTAAAGGACACTCAGAGAAACCGTTGTAATCAAAATCAATCAGGCTAATGGCCCCATCGAGTTCAGATAATATTTCGTCAGAGAACATTTTCTGACAATATATTTCCTAAATCATTATCCCACACAAATTTTTTCCAATAAAACTGATCATCGGTAATGGTATGCCCCCTTGTAACATTTCTTTTCAATTTAAATTTTAAATGCAGTTCAACTGGCAAATGTCAGACTCTATTCTCTCCGACACTAACAATTTACACGACGAGACAACAATAACAAACAGTCTCTTAGACAACGAAAGTAGTCATTGACGCTGGTTTCTGATCAGATATGTAAGTATAATTTCCATCTATATCCCTTTTGCACCCCCCGTTTAGAATACACAGACTAAAGGTTGTGCACATATTCAATTAATTTTTTCCCTATTTATTAAGTACATTTGTCACCGAATTCCTTTTGTGCTAGCCAGTTCAGAATGATCATGAAGAAAAGTTAAAACTTACATCATTGAAGTCTATATATCAGGAAAAATGTTAGAAGTTCTACTGTTAAGATCGCCCGATAGAATCCAAAAACACATCATCTAACTTCAACTGCAATCAAAAGACATTGTTCAAGTTCATCAACACCATTGTCAACATCAAAATGATTATTTTAAAGGTGATCCTTCAGGTGGGATATACGTACATACATACATAATGTTCTCTTCAGGTCAAACACACTCTTATCAATCAGAAACAGAAGAACGTTGGGAGGGGTCTGTCTTAATTTCCTGAATTAAGATATAAACTCATTTTTAATTAGGCAGACAATTCCACCTGATCTTCTTCCTTGCTTTGTAAATTTAAATTAGTGGTTTATAAAAACAGTGTAACCCAGGAAAGTGAGGTTTGGGGACATTCAAAAAAACGTCTCAACAAGACATATGAAGTCAATATTTAACAAAAAGACATGAATTCCTTACTACTTAGCTTGGTAAAAGTCCATTAACATTCCAATGCAGAAATGAACATGTCCGAATTCATTAGATTCACCATAATCACACATGCTGTCATACATACTACTGCTTATATTTGTACACCCAATCAGTCTTTTTCCGTTTGGGTACAAGAAGTTACTCACAATAACGAACCCCGACTTTGTCATCTTTGATTCCTTTTGAAATGACCCCCCACCAAAACTGTCATGACAGTGTCACAGCCATTCAGTTCATGACTGCCTTTTGAGATAACCCCCACCAAAACTGGGCATTGACAGTGTCACAGCCATTCAGTTCACAATGTAATGAAGTGTGGCAAAATACCTTCACATGCATTCTGTTTTGTTATGTACAAAATCACTTTCGTTTCACTTCCGGGTAATCAGAAATTATACAGCCAGAATTTTCATTAATGAGAACATTAACTTGTCATTACCACGATCATTCAAAATAATCCCTTCCTGATTATTTACATGTGTCCCCCGTCCCTGACCCCCTACACACTCTGTCTTTCAATGCCAACAAATTCACTTCTCACTGCACACACATACCTCTTCTGCTCCGAACCACCCGTCGCCCCGCACAACTATCACGTGCGTGGGCCCCAAAGATGTGACCGGTGTAAAACCCGGGGGTTTAACTGGGTGGCCACCCCCCTATTCACGGTCCTAAGAGTTTCTCCTCACCAAGGTTAATACTTCCTACCATCGATCAGGAGATGGTCGTACACCAGATGGCACGTTTCCCTTCTTCCCTGGCCTTCTTCAAATGAGGAGACAGTCTTTTCTTATCTCCCTTACTCGCAGGGAGAAGTCCTCCCCACAAACACATTAGTCCCCTTTAGTTTATCCTGCACATTCTTCAAGGAAAAGGAGAAAATTTTAAAGAGAGGAGAGAGAGAGAGAAAAAGAGGAGAGAGAGAGAGAGAGAGGGAGAGGAGAGAGAGAGGAAGAGAGGGGAGAGAGAGAGGAGAGAGAGGGGGAGAAACACAGATGTTTCTGACCTGGCGGAGCCAGACATTGTTGTCAAAAATCTGGTTTTTTCATCCTGAAACAGATAAAAAGGGCTTACCCTTTATAGTTTTCTCAAATCCAAATCTCTGTTCATAAAGCAGATATCAATCTAAAGAGATTATGAGCATAGTAAAACAAATATTTCCCTATAGTATTAAAAGGCTACTTTACTGCAATTTTAAAGAGGGTTATGAGCATAGTAAACAATATTCCCCATAGTATTTAAAGGCTATTTTACTGCACTCAACATCTCTGTTCGTTTTAAGCAGATATCAATCTAAACAGATTATGGGGCATAGTAAACAAAAATTCCCTATAGTATCAAAAGGCTATTTTACTGCATCAAAATCTCTGCTCGTAAAGCAGATATCAATTGTCACGGACGTAAATACTTTTGGTTTGGAAGATAAATCGTTTTTTTCTCAAAACCCAGTATAAAGTGGAGTGTTTCCAGTGACATCTTTACTACATGGGCCGGGTGTTGACCAGTGTGCTATTTGTGTCATCCGGGTGCGCTACGTCCGTGCATTTCGCTCCCATCCCCCAAATTTCTCTTCTTTTTTTTTTAAAGCTTTCTTTTTCTGTTTTTTTATCATTTTTCCGTGATTCATCAGCTGATGTCAGGTGGGCACAGGTGAGCTGTTTTGTTACCTGTTGCCATCTTGGTTAGGCCCGTGGTTTTTGGCATCATTGACGGACCGTCGAGTCGGAGAGATCTCTATCTCTGCTAGCTGAGCCACTTTCTATATCCACTTTTCGCTGTGGATGGTGTGGAAGAGTCTTTCACCCTTCAGCGGGTCGGAAAGTATTCCACTGTACACCTGGGATCCCTATCCCTGCCAGCTGGAAGAACCACCTTGGGTCGTCCGACCTGGAGTCCCTTCGGTGGTGGCCGGCACGGTTACGGCTGCCATCCTTCTTGGACTGGGGAGCGAAAACCCTTTCTCACCTCGCCCACCCGCCATTTTGGTAACTATATGGTCTGTTTTGGACAGTTTTGTTTTATTTGGGTTTCTAACCTTTCAGGGTTGAGAGGTTTTTCTTCTGCCTTCATGTGCTGTTGGCTCGAACACACCTTTTCTGTGTATAACTGCTCCAAAGAGAGGGAGCCCAGGTATGGAAATGGTATCAAGATATGCGTCTTGTTGTAGAATTGCAGGGAAAAGCATTATCTTTATTGTGTTTTCGGTCCCTTTGCGGCTAGGGATTCTGTTACTTTGGACTAAGTTGAAAATTGCTTACTATATGATATCCCTTCATTCGGTCAATGGAAGCTGTGTTTGTTGTTTTCTGATTACACAGTTGAGTCAATGCTTATTTCGCTCACAATGTGATTTGGGCCGGAAGGATATCCGAAATGTTAGTTTCATTTTCCTGTTGCTTAAGACACGAGACGTAAATCGGGGAACGAATGAGCGTGCGAACGGCTAAACATTTTAGACCGCGGAGTGTGGAATCCCTGCCGTATCGCCCCAAAATGGGTTCCGTTCTCGTTGTGTCCTTGTCTTATATGTTTGTGTGACAGACGTGTGGATGGCTTCTAATTGTTTTTATTATTGGAGATTTTGACTAAGGAAGTTATCCTTATTACAGGTCAAATTTAAAAACAAAAAAAAAGGGAAAAGTTATTATAGTTTATTTGCCCTTTTATAAGTGACAAAGAAAATTGTTGACCTGATTACGTCATTGGACCCTTCGCACTGACGCACTGCCCGGGCCCACTATGTTTCCACACACTGACAAGGACTATTGGATGATGACTTAATCTTTGGAGACTGATCTCCCCCGTAGGGCGGTATTTTGTGCCCTTTTCTTAAGCTGCAGCTCCCGGTCTTGGGCTGGCTGGACGACCAGCATCATCGGCCCTGCAGTCATCTTGAGTCCAGGCACCAGTCGTTTCCCCAAAACCTGTGGTCTGGTGGGACACTTACTTCATGGCTGGCTGGACGACCAGCTTCATCGGACCCTGCAGTCATCTTGTGTCCAGGCACCAGTCGTTTCCCACACCGGGTGGACTGGTGGGACACTTGTTTCACCTCGGATGGAAGGGCCAGCATACTACCCAGCGTCCCCCCCTCTCCAGGATTTCCCCCCCCTCAGTGAACCTCCTCGGGCATGGATGAGTTAAGTGTCGTGTCGTGTGTGGTGTGGGTGTGGGTCTGGTGGGGCGTGTGCGTGGGTCTAAGGCCGGTCACTGATTCGTTTGTTATTGTTTTTTTGTGTTTATTTTTGGTTTTTTTTGTTTAACTTGGCTGAGTAGGTCCTGTTGGATATAGCTTTGTTTCTAATACTGTCTTTTCTTTGTCATTGGCTGAAAATTCTTGTAGTGGTTTAGTGGGTTAGGTTTGGGGCAGTAGCGGGATCCCCGGGGTATTGGAGGGTTTTGTGGTCTATTCAATTTACCTTGTCCCCTAAGTCAGTTAGTGCTGAATAGGTGCCTTTCTCTTCTATGCCCTTTTTTTTTTCCTTTTATTTCTTTCATCTCTCGGCTATCTTTTCTCTTCTTTGTTATGACCCATACCCATCTGGAGTGCTAGTGTGAGCGAATGATTGTATTGTGAAAAAAAATATTGTCTAAGCATCTCCCTCTTGTGGTCTGGTGGTTGAGGGATTGAGTGATCGCTCCGTTTGCCACTGCACATTACCTGTAAAAGAAACCCCCCCTGTCAGGTGTACTCGCACGTGACATCAATCTAAACAGATTATGGGCATTTGTAAACAAAAACTCCCCCTAGTATCAAGGCGGTCTTTTACTGCAATTGATATTAGCAAAACAAAGGTCAAGCTACAAACGATTTTGACAGCAACAATGACTTATAAATCAAATAAAAATAAGATCTGTTTGGAAAAACCACAGCAGCGGAAAACTAATGCGGATAACAAATGGCGGGGAAAAGACAAAAGATTCAAGGCTTTCTTTCTCTCTTTAGACAGACGTAACAGCATCATCATTATCATCATCGTCATATCATGTGATTTTCATTACTCTTATCGTCAACGTTACGTTTATCATGAACGAAAACTGATAGGGGAGGTAAACTCAACTGAAAGTACACACCGATTTACACACACACACACACACACACACACACCAACACTACCTCCACCACTATCACCACCCCGATCATCACCACCACCTCCACCACCTCCAGATCACCATCCTCCGTGCCCCCCCCCCTACCATAGCCTCCCTCTACTCCCCCCCTGGGCTCCCTCCCTTTCCCCTATCCTCCCATCATAGACTTGGACGAAAGGGACTAGACTTTAATGACCCCCTGACCCTTCCGCCCGCCCTTTAGTCGCTAACCATCCTTCACCAACAGCACACTGAGAGGCCCCCCCCCCCCCCTCCACAACCCCACAGAGGCCAGACAAGAGGCCTAAGAAAGCCAGGAAGGCGAGACGGCCAGAGACGGACAGCAAGTGTGGGAGCGAAAGGTCAGCATCCATTGGGGAGAAGAACACAAGCTGGATGGAATATCAATGATGGTCGGGTGCCTCATGCTAGCACGCATGTGGCGTGAGTGGTCTGGCTGGGGGAGAAGGGACGGTGCCGGCCTCATTTTTTGATGTGT
>JAFLJL010006890.1:0-10422 GCA_018398815.1 Conus ventricosus
GAAGTTTGTCTTTTTCAGGTCACACTTTGTGAGTTGCTGTTCATGGTCACACCTTCGTGAGTTGTCTGTTCAGGGCCACACCTTTGGTGAGTTGTCTGTTCAGGCAACACCTTCGGTGAGTTGTCTGTTCAGGGTCACACCTTGGGTGATTTTGTCTGTTCATGCCACACCTTTCGTGAGTTGTCTGTTAAAGGCCACACCTTGGGTGATTTGGGTCTATTCATGGCCACACCTTCGTGATTTGTCTGTCATGGCCACACCTTGGGTGAGTTGTCTGTTCATGGTCACACCTTGGGTGAGTTGTCTTTTCAGTAACCCTCGGTGATTGTCGTTCATGGCCACAACTTCGGTAAGTTGTCTGTTTCATGTCCACACCTTCGTGAGTTGCTGTTCATGGCCACCCCTTGGGTAATTTCTGTTCATGGTCACACCTTGGGTGAGTTGTCTGTTTCATGGCCACCCTTCGGTGAGTTGCGTTCATGGCCAAAACCTTCGGTGAGTTGTCTGTTCAGGGTCACACCTTCGGTGAGTTGTCTTTCATGGGCCACACCTTCGTGAGTTGTCGTTCATGGCCACACTTTGATTGCCCTGTTCAGGTCACACCTTTGGTGAGTTGTGTGTTTCATGGCCACACCTTCGGTGAGTTGTCTGTTCAGGTCACCCCTTTCGTGAGTTGTGGGTTTTTGGGCCACACCTTCAGTGAGTTGTCTGTTCATGTCCACACCTTCGTGGGTTGTCGTTCAGGGCCCACCTTTGGTGAGTTGTCTGTTCATGGCCACACCTTTGGTGATTGTCTGTTCATGGCCAAAACCCTTGTAGTTTGTCGTTCATGGCCACACCTTCGTGAGTTGTCTGTTCATGGCCACACCTTCGGTGAGTTGTCTGTTCAGGGCCACACCTTCGGTGAGTTGTCTGTTCATGTCCACACCTTCGGAGTTTCCTGTTCATGGCCAAAACCTTTTGGGTGAGTTGTCTGTTCATGGCCACACCTTCGGTGAGTTGTCTGTTCATGGCCACACCTTTGGTGAGTTGTCTGTTACCGATCTTTCAGATTCTCCCCTCAGGGGTTCGTCGCAGCTCGTCATAGAGGTAAAACCCTTTTTTTACCACCTAAGTCAAAATCTGCATCAAACGAACACCTGTACCACCAGAACAAGAGCACATTGTAATGAAAGTGAAACAGTCACCTGGAAGTAAGCCCAAATGCACACCATTTTTGATGAATACAACAACGCAGTAACATAACCCTGTGTAATCTATTGGGTTGTTTTTTTTGGCCAAACATGACAAACAGTGCGCAAACAACAAAATGTTGGATGAAAAATGATAACAGCATAACACCATGTAAAATGATTTTTCTTGATCGTAGACCCTGATGTCTGAGTGGACAAAAAAAAAGACATTTGACTCTTTTATTAAAATGACGACAGGGTAATAACAACAGCAATTTCATTATATGCATGCATAGTGGGTTTTTTGTTCGTTTATTCGACTGAGATAAATATCATCCTTTCACCCTCACAGTAGTCCTAACTGTTCCTTTCATTTCCCAAAATTAGGATTTTCCACCAGTTGTTTTCACCTTCTGATTCAAACACCAGCACCTGACCACACTGCCCACAACACTGACCATTAGGGAGAAGGAGACGGGATTATGCGTGCCACGGGATGGGGGGTGTAGGAGAATCGTTTCCCCCCAAGGGTCCCTGTTCGGCGCGGGAAGGGAGGGAAAAAGGGAGACCACCCGAGAGGACCTAGACTGGCTAGAGTGACTCCAGCGCGTCTCGCTGAGCGCCACCCACAACAGTCGATCATCACTGCATCTCAAACTCTGTCTGCCCTGCTCAAGCCCACCCCCGACTTCAAAAAGCGGCCTGATAGCGCGGGTACTTACAGTGCAGGGAGACGGGGTGGTGGGCTAGGGGGACCGTTAACTGACCCGGGGTTTGATCAAGGGCGGGTAGGTTCATCCTCTCCCCCCCCCCCCCCTCCCCCCTCTCTCTCTCTCTCTCTCCTCGTCGGCTGTTAAACGCCTATCGTCCAAGTTGAAAGGTCCACTTTCGGTGCAGTCTGTTTTCTGTCTTCTTCTTCTTCATCATCATCACATCATCATCTCTCCTCTCTCTCTCTCTCTCTCGTTCCTCTCTCTCTCTTCTCTTTTCCTCCCCTCTCTCTCTCTGTCACGTCGGCCCTTTTGTCTGTTTCCTCCTCTCTCCTCCCTCTCTCCCCTCTCCCTTTTCCTCCTCCTCCCCCCTCTCTCTCTCTCTCTCTCTGTATGTGTTAAAATAATGTATCATGACAAGGACAGATTGTAAGACAAGGCTTTAGCCTAAAGTCTTCATCCCTGCGTATTAAAGATCAGTCAATCAGTCATCTTTCTTTCCTCTCGCTCTCTCTCTCTCTCTCTCTCTCACTCCCCCTCTCTCTCTCTCTCTCTCTCTCTCTCTCTCTCTCTCTCTCTGTCCTTTGCTGAAGTGTGTGGTGTGGGTGTGTTTCTGTGAATTTTAGATAATATCCTCTTTCTTGTTAATTGTATTATAATCAGTGCCTCATTCGCGTTGTCGTTCAAACCGTGTCGTGGTCTTTGTGTTTTAGTAAAATTGCTGTAGGACAGCAAGGACAGATGGGAAGACGGGTCATCACCCAACACCCTATCCTTGACTTGAGTAATAGAAGGTCCTCGAGTGTTTTGAGTCTCGAGTCTTTCTCCTCTATTGTGTGCGTGTGTGTGTGTGTGGGGGGTGGGGGGGGGGGGGGGGCGTGCGTGCATGCATGTATGTGTGTTGTATTGTTGTGTGTGTGTGTGTGGAGTCCAGGACTGGACAGAGGAATTTTCTGTTATTCTTTGCGTCATGTGTGTGTGTACGTTTTTTTTTCATGTGTGTGTGTTTTCGCGCGCGCGCGCGCGCGCCCCGCGCGTGTTGTGGTGTGTGGTGGGTGTGTGTGTGTGTGGTGGTTTTGTGTTGGGGCCCCCCCACGTACTAGTTAGACTTGTACAGTTGTACAGGAAACGTAGCGGGACAAAGAAATCCACGCGACTTCCTTCGCCCCACTTGAAAGGTACCGCTGTGAATGGTTGAAGGGCCGGGAGGAAGTGGGGGAGAGGTGAGGTGGGGTGAGGTGTTTGGTTTGTTTGTGTTGAGGGGGAGATGATTAGGTGGGGGGGGGGTGGAGCGAGGTGTACTTGAAAGATTTGGGGGGTATATAATACAGAAAGTCTGTTCTGTGTGGGGGACAGAACAGGGCAGAGGGACGGTGAAGGTTGTGAGCTTGCAAAAGAGAAGAGAAGAGTTTGTGGACTGTGTGTACACTGGTGTTGTGTGTGTGGTGTGTTTTGTGTGTGGTGTGTGTGTGAAAGAATTTGTCCCTGTGTGTTTGTATGTCCCGCGTGTCCTATTTATAGCGCGTGCATGCATATTATGTGTGTTTTTGTGTGTATTTGTGTGTGGGGGAATGATGTTGAGTGAGAGCGATCGTGTAGAAATTGCGATGGGATTAGATGGGCTACATGTGTATGTGTGTGTGTGTTTGAAAAGAAGGGAGAGAGAGTGCCTGGAAGTGGTGGTTAATAAAAAAAGAGAGGGGGGATAGCCGGGGATGAGAGTGAGGGGGTGTGTGGGGTTAAAATATATGGAAAGGGGGTCTGTGTGGGAGGTGAGGAGGGATGTTTTGGGGGTTTTAGAGTGGAGAAAAAAAAAAAGGGGGTGGGGAAAATAGGGGGGATGTTGAATGATGGCGAATCGTGTGAAAGCATACAGTGGTGTGTGTGGGGGGGGGGGGGGGGGGGGGGGGGGGGGGGGGGGGGGGGGGGGGGGGGGCGGTATTGATTGTGGTGGGAAGACGGGCCAAGATCACCACTGCTCTTTCTCTGTTCTTTTATCCCTCCCACGCCACGCTTGTCATTTAGCACTATAAAATCGCGAGACCTCAGGGGCTGCAGGGGAAACAAAAGGGTAGGGGATGAGAACTTTTCAAGTTTCAAGGGGGTACAGTCTGTCAGGGTGAAACAAGAGCTGGGGATTTTGTGGTCTTCTTCAAGAGGCACAGGGGGGAAACTGGGAGGGTTTGAGGATTTTGGGCATTCTTCATGAGGTAAAACGGGCCCCACCAGTATGAAACGGAAGGCGAGGAGTTTTTTGTGGTCGTTCAAGGGGCACGGGGGGAAACGGGGGAGGGCGAGGATGAGTGGGGCATTTTTCAAGAGGCACAGGTCGCAGGGGTGAGGGGGAGGGCGAGGATTTGTTGTGGTCAGTTCTTCAGAATTTTTAAACGGGCCTTTCCCGGGGGAAAAACGAGAGGCTGGGGATTTTTTGTGGCATTCTTTAAAAGGGGCACAGTCCCGGGTGAACGGGAGTCTGAGGATGGAGGTGACCAACCTCCGGAGAAAGGTCACCCCGGAGGGGAACGGGAGAAAAGAGAGCGGGAGATGGGAATTTTTCGTCATTTTCCCAGAAGCAAGTTTTTCCAGACCCCGGGACAGATCTGGGGGACTCCAGGGGGAAAAGGTCTGCGGGGGGGTGGAGGGGGGGGGTTTGGGCGATCATGGGACTTACTACGCAACCCAATCTTTTCCGGGGGGGCCTTTTTTTCCCTCCTCCCCCTGTCCCAACCCCGGGGTGAACCCACGTGACAGGGAGTCCTGGCGGGGGGGGGGGGGGGGGTTTCCCGTGGCTGAAGGTGCACTGTGCCTCCTCCGCCCCCCTTCGTTTTCTCCTCCTTTGGGGCGCAGTCCCTCTGCTGACCTTTATCTACTTCTTGCGGGGTTGGGGTGGGGGGGGGGGGGGAGCAGGGGGGGGGGGCTGTAGTATGTGTGCGGTCAAGACTTCGATATTCCTTTTACCGGTCGTATTCCCCAGCGGGGGGGAGTGTAGTAGATCGCGATCTAGTTTGGGGCCACCTTTCCCAAACTCTGCTGCCCCGGGCCCAGTCCCGGCGCGTTCAGTTGCTCAGACATTTGTGGGGGATTTTGGAAAAAAAAAAGGGTGTTATGGTTGTCAGGAGCTTACAAAAACGGTAAGAGGGTAAGGGCAACAGAGGGGGTATTTCACCAGGGGGTTGGGGGAAAGTGATGAAAATGTTCGCCTTCAACACCGCAGGTCACAACCGCTGTCCTCCCTCCTTCCTTTTTTTCCATTCGTCTCAACATTGTATGCTGCACCAGACGGACAAAAGTTTTACAGCCGTCAACTCGTGCATTTTTGGGGATATTATGATATTCACCCCCCCCAAGGGAATTAGTCACTTTTGTAATATGAATTTAAACATTTAAAATGAAATGAATAATATCCATGAAAAGATAAATCCAATTAAGGAAATAAAAGCTTGAATACTGTCCCTGCACAACTGCCACGACCATATGTAGTTCACACAACCTTTTTTACAGTTGCCCCCCCCCCCAGCGAGGGCTTTTTCTCAGAACCTAAAACCACGTCCCAGCCTCGTCAACAGTTCGTTGGGAGATCGATGACGAGTTCTCATGCCATGATCATTCATTCAGGGGGCCTGTCAATTTCCATAACCCAGTTCATAGTTTTTTTGGGACCCCTTTCAACAAGTTCTCCAGCCCGAAAACTTCCCTCCCCGGGGAAATTCAACGCCCTTTTGACCCCATCAACAGTTCATTCAGAGACCTGTCCAGTTTTGTACTCACCTAGTCTCAGTTGGTTTTTGGAGGCCCGTTAAAAGTCCCCCCCAACCCCAAACAAATTCCCTTTTGGAAACCCTTTCAACACGCCCCCCAATTACCCAGTCTCGCCCTTTTAACCTGAACAGCCGCACCACGTTAACTTTGGGGTCAGACACTTAAACGTTTACCCCCCCCAAACCCAAACAGTTCCAGAGACCGCAACAACCCCCACCTTGTAAACTTTTCCTTTTAAGATTTTCAAAAACGGGCCCATCGGGAAGAACAGACGCCCCGGGCCCAATAAAACGTTGATTAGACACGAAACAGCTTTTTTCCTTTCAGTTTTTTTCAGTAGGACACCTGAAAAACTTTTCACGTTCAGTTAAAACAGTTGAATGGGACCCCTGTCAACAACTACCCCCATTCATTTTCCAACATTAATGGACACCTGTTACTACTGCCCACTCATTCAATGGACACCTTAACAACTTTTTCCCATCTCATTTAAAAAGGACACCGCAAAACTGTTCCTTTTCATTAAACTTTTTAATAGGCACCTTTATCAACAACCCATTTCTTTTAATAGGACACCTGTCAACAACGCCCTTTCATTCAACAGTGGGTTTGGGACACCTTTCGCAACTTTTCCCCACTCATTCAGTAGGAAACCCCGTCAAAAAACTTTTTCCCATTCATTCAACATTGAATTGGACCCTTCGCAACTGTTCCCACTCATTCATAGGACACCGAAACAACTGCCCCTTTCATTCAAATTAAATAGACCCGTTAGCCTGTTCCCACTCTTTCAAAAGGACACCGTCAACAATAGTTCCCATCCATTAAACGCCATAAAAAATGTCAACAACTGTCTCCACCTTTCGTCAAAAACGTCTCCACCCATTCAACTTCCCCTGGGACGCCGAAACACTTTTCCTGTTCCAAAGAATTTTCAGGGGGCCCACCTGTCAACAACTGTTCCCATCCCGTTCAACATATAACAAGTCGCAAATGTCCCCAAACCCAAAATCGAAAGCTCATTTGAAAATTTTCACAACTGCCCGTCCCCCCGGAACGCTTCATTTAGAAAGCTGCCCCCATGTCGCAGCCGTTCAAGATCCCACGCGGGTGCCGGCAATAAATGGGGTTTACTCCGGGAAAAAGAAAATGATTTGCGCTTCCATCAAGAAGGGTTTCAGTTGCTTTGTATGTTCGCAGCAGTTGGAGAGAAGAAGAAAAAGAAGAGACACAGGCGCATTCATTAATTTTTTTCAAATCAGTCTATTATTTTAAGCACGTGGGGATAGGGCATTCGTCCATTTTCCCCCCTCGTGGGTTTTGGGTGTGTGTTGTGTGTGTTTTTGGTGGTGTGGGGTGTGTGTGTGTGGTGGAGAGAAGAGAGAGAGGAGGGGGGGGAAACACTGAACTCTGAATTTTTTTCCATAAGAGATGCCGATTTACCCAGCTTTTGGAACCGTTGCAGGCCGGTATCTTCTGCCCACCCCATCTCCCTGTTCCCTTCGCGCCGTCCCCGCCACACCCGTCCCCCAAGTCCCCTGCTCTTCACCTCTTTTTTCCCCCCCGCCGCCTCATAGTCCCCGCCTTCACACTCTTCCCCCCCCCCCCCCCCCCCCCCCCCGCCCAAGTCCCCCGCTCTTTACACTCGTTCCCCCCCCGCCTCAATCCCCCGCCTTCCACCTTTTTCCCCCTCCGCCTCATATCCCCTGCCCCCTTGTTCCCCCCCCCCCCCCCCCCCCCCCCCCCCCCCCCCCTCCGCCCATAGCCCCCCGCTCTTCACACTCTTCCCCCCCCCTCCGCCTCATATCCCCTGCTCTTTACACTCGTTTCCCCCCGTCCCCTCATAGCCCCTGCCTTTACACTCTTTTGTTCCCCCCCCCCCCCCCCCCCCCCCCCCCCCCCCCCTCCCCTCAAGCCCCTCCCACCCTATTCCCCCCGTCCCCCTCATACCCCGTCTTCACACCGTTTCCCCCCTCCGCCTCAACCCCCGCCTTCAAAACCTGTTTTCCCCCCTCCGCCTCATACCCCGCTCTTCACACTCTTTTTTCCCCCCGTCCGCCCAAGCCCCGCTTTCACACTCGTTCCCCCGCCACCCAAGCCCCTGCCTTTTTCCCCCTATTCCCCCCCCCGCCTCAAGCCCCTGCTCTTCCACCTATTCCCTCCACCCCTCATATCCCCGCTTTTTCACACCTTCCCCCCTCCGCCCATAGCCCCGCCTTCACACTCTTTCCCTCCTCCGCCTCATAGCCCCCCCTCTTCACACCTATTCCCCCTCCCCCAAGTCCCCGCCTTCACACCTAATTTCCCCCCACCGCCCAAACAAATTTTCCCGAGCTTCATTGACACAAGCGGTTTTTCCTCTCTCTCCTCCCCTCCTCTCTCCTCTTCTCCTTCCACTTCCTCTACCCTCTCCTCTCTCTCTCTCCCCTCTCTCTCCTTTCTCTCTCTCTTCTCCTCCTCTCTCCCTTCTCTCTCCTCCCTCTCTCTCCTGTGGTTGTGTGTGTGTGTGTGGGGGGGGGGTTTTGTGTGGTCTTTTCGTGATTCCCCTTTCCTTGGAGGGTGGGGGGGGGGGGGGGGGGGGGGGGGGGGGGGGGGGGGAAAAAGAAGAGAGAGAGAAGAAGAAAAGAGAGAGAAAGAGAGGTGTGTGTGTTGTGTGTGTTGGGGTGTGTGTGTGTTGTGTGTGGTGTGTGAAAGAGGGGAGACAGAGCGTTTGTGGTGTGAGAGAGAGAGGGAGGAGGCCGACAGACAACGTTAACGATCACACTCTTTACGTGGAGCACGACGCAATTATTAAAGCAGCCCCCTCCCCACCGTGCTTTTTCCCCCCCGTCGTCTTCCGTCTCCCCCTCCTCTCTCCCTCTCTCTCTCCCCTCTTCTCTCTCTCCCTCCCTCTCTCCTCCATTCATCGCAAATGGAAGAACTAAGATACAATGTCATTTTTTGATTGGTGGGTGGGCGAGCATCTTAAATTTTTTTATTTTTTTATTTTTTTTTAAAAATTTCATTTCCATGGGGCGTGAAGACCCTAAAGGGAAAAGTTACGAATTTATTTTTTTTTGTTAACCTTGATTTGAACACACTAAGAAGAAAGGAAAAAGTTTGCAGGGAAAAGGGAAAAGGGGGGAAAGTTTTTGTTTTTTACCTCCCCCCCCCCCCCTTGTCTAAAAGACCTCTTTTGGGAAGACAATAAAATACAACGTGTCAAGCTCCTCCTCTCTCTCTCTCTCTGGTAAAAGCCCTGAAATTTTTCAATTTTAAAGGGCCTTTGGGCGGACGGGGGCTTTAAGCGACACATCACACTGTCTCTCCTCCCCCCCCCCCCCCCCCCCCCCCCCCCCCCCCCTCACCCTCCCCTCTCTTTTTCCCACAAAAAATTACCCACGCCTCGCCCCCCCCACACACAAAACAACACACCCCTCCCCCACCACCAAACCACTCGCACCACCAACGCCCCCCCAACACCACACACCCCACACACACACAACACACACCCCCACACACACACACACACACACAAACCAAGCCCCACACCCCACCGACCCCCAAAATCCAACATCTCTCCTCCTCTTTTCTCTCTCCCCCTCCTCTCTCTCTCTCTCTTCTCTCCCTCTCTCTCTCCCCCTTCCCCACACTCACACCCCCACCCACCCCCCCTCTCCTCCTCTCCCCCCCCTCCCCTCTCACCCCTCTCCTCTCCTTCTTCTCTCTCCCTCTCTCCAACACACACCACACACAACACACACACACAACAACAACACAGACAAACCACACACACACACAACACAACCACACAACACACACACACACACACACAAACACCCCCCCCGCCTCCAAAAGGGTGCACGGGGCCCCGGGGTTCCCAAAACTGTTCATGAATCCGCCTCTTTTTCTACTTCTGGGCCTTTTTTTCCCCCCCACCGCCCCCTTTCCGTTCCGTCCCCACTGCCGGCTTCTGTTTTCCCCCCCCGCCTTTCCCCCCCCCCCCCCCCCCCCCCCCAACCCCTCCCAAAAAAAGAAAAACGAAACAAAAGGAGAGAGAGAGAGAGAGAGAAGAGAGAAGCATAATATCAATCGCGCGCACGCCACACACACTCACGCACGCACACACGCCCCCGCACCACTCACCACTACACCCCTCACTTACACACACACACACACACACACACACACACACAACGGGAAGAAAAAAATACAGATTAAGATCGGGGAAAAAATTCCCAAAAGGGGAGAAAAGGGGAGAGAAAGAGAGAGGAAAAGAGGAGAGAGAGAGAGAGAACAACAGACAGAAAAAAAAGGGGGGGGGGGCAAGGGGCAAGGGGGGCGGCGTTTAGGACCGGGTCAATGACCCCGCCCCTGGGTTGGGCCCAAAAAATAGGGGGGGAGAGAAGCGGGGGGGAGGAGGCGGGGGGTAGGGGGAAGGGGGGGGGGGGGGGGTTGACGGGAAAACCGCGCTTGGCCCGGGCCCCTTTTCGGAAGGGCCAATGGTCAATGCACCCTGGCCATTAACTGCGGGGGCCCCCCAGGGCTGTTTTGGGGGGAAAGAAGAGGAGGCCTTTGCAGACCTCTGCGGCAAGGGAGAGAGAAGAGAGAGAAGAGAGAGGAGAGAGAGAGGGAAGAAAATGGGGGGGGGGGGGGGAAGGGAAAAAAAGGGGGGGAAAAAGAGGGGGGGTTGGGGGGGGGGGGGGTTTTTTGGAAAAAAGGGCGGGAAAGGGGGAAAAAAAGGAAAAAAAAACCCGGGGGAAAATTTGGTTTTTGGGAAACCCTCCCTTTTTTCCCTCCCC
>JAFLJL010006891.1:0-10843 GCA_018398815.1 Conus ventricosus
GCACCCGGGTGTACGAACAAGCTGCTCGAACGGTAAGACTGCTACAGTCAGAGATAGCTTTCGTCTGGCGACTTATAACTCTGTGGAAGAACAGGATGCGGCCGTATACAAGGCTAGCCGCTCCGCCAGCAAGCAGAAAGACTACGCGTCCTGGTTGTCGCAGTCTGTGAGACGGCACACAGAACGCGATGCGGCGTTCGGCTTGAGTCTCGTGACCGATGCGAGCGCGCGGCAACAGGCCGCGTTGGCTGCGCGCTTGCGGCAGGAGAAGAGCTCGAGCGACACGGACGAACAGCTGCACGCTGCGGGTAAAGAGAATTCAAACGTCGCCAAAGATGTCCAGCCCGGCACTGCAGCTCAGACGGCGGCAGCGCAACCGAGCAGCAGCGAGCCGCTGTGTTCGACCAGGGAGCTTCGCGAAACAGTGCCTGCACAACCGGCTGCGGCGGTGGTCTCGTTCTACGTGACGCCTTCTCGCAAGGTCACGGTTGCAGGATCGCCACACTTCGCCCAGCATCCGCTGATCGTGCACGAAATGTCGGCATTGGTCCTCAAGGCTGTCGATGGATACAACGATGCGAGCCGAGAGCGGTTCCTGGAGACGGGCTTGATGCCGAGCCTTGTGGGCGCGACAGCAGTGCAAGAAGAGTACTGCGCGCAGCTGGGTGTGGAGGTGAGCCCTGTCGCACGGGCCAGGCCGCTGCTGGCGGACTCACTGGCAGCGGTATACGCCTACGTGAAGCCGCGATTGGCCGGGAAGACGATTGCTGACATCGTGGAGAGCATTCGCTCCGATGGTGCGATCAGCTCACATCAACAGATCTGTACAGCCTCAGGCCGCGCAGCACACAGATCGCCGACGATGTGCCTGTGTGTATGGTGCTGTTTTGGTGCTGCGCGCAGCGAACCTTGTCAACGTCAGCTCGCTGCGCGGTGCATGCTTACATGCAAGGACGGCAGTTGCAGCTTGCTGCGCATCACTATCTGGGGTGCTGCATGTGAGCGATCGACATCAACAGCTAGGCAAGCAAAGGCGATTTCCGCACGTCTTTAGCTTACCTCTTAAGTAGGCTAGCTGTTGAGTAGACCAGCTCAACATGTATCTTTGATTCACTTACTGAAGCATATCTGACGACCGTGACTTCGAGGCAACGAGATGCGGCACTTTGAGCACAGAGTGCCGCTGATGACCAACTGTATCTACAGTGACGGTGGACGCCCCTGCCGCTGTGGTCAAGTACACGGCGACAAGTTCACGAACATCGAGCAGCGCCTCGCCAGCACGCCGACCCCGTTTTCACCCAGCATGACAAGGAGGGCAGGTGCGGTCGCGATTGAAGCTCAACATTGCAGGTGCAGCTCCATCGATCTGCCATTGGCCGGGTGCAGCAGCTTGTGCTTGAGCAAGGCGCCAACATTAACGTGCTGAAAGGGCACGCATGCATGCACCATCTACAGTTCCACCGTGGCGTGCTGCTATCCGCTACCGCGCGGTTCGCAAGGATAAAAACAGCTGTTCAGAGCAGATGCTGTGGTACGCTCAATGCTTGCTGCGGCGCATATGTTGGCAGCACGGCAGCAGCGGCAGTAGAGCGGAGCCTCGCAGCGGCACCGTGCAGGGATTGCCCGGGATGCCACATCTGCCTACCGTACCGCTGGCTTATGCGCATGTTGGCCCATCCTGACGTGACGACGGTGGATGTCTTTCAGCTCGCCCTAGAAGACCTGCAGCGCTTGTACGACTTCCTGCTGGAGACTTGGCCAGAGCACTTCAGCAGCTACGCCACGGTCAAGTCACTGTTGGCATCGGCACGTGCGCATCTGCCCATGGCGGGCTGCAAGTGCTGTTGTGTAGTGGGATGCAGAGCAGGTCAGGTTGTGCGCTCGGCGACTGCCTCAAACGAGAGCAGCTCCCCCCCCCCTACCACCTCCTTCCTGGTGCTCGCACGAGACACGTCCGCAGCATGCCACTAACATCGTTCGTGCGCCCCCAAAGCGTTGGGCAGAGCACCGCGAATCACGAAAGTTGAAGTGTGTCCCTGCAGAGCGCCAGCTCTTGCACTCGAAAGAGACTCGACCTGAGATCGACAAGGCCCCGCCAACAAACTGCACACACGTACGATTAAGTAGATTAAGCAGGGAAGGCAGGGTGCAGTAGCGGGTGTCTTTGGTTCGCAGCCATGCGCAATTCCTGCTGCGAACAACGCACGCTGCACTGCGTTCATGCAATCTTAAGATACACGAGGTACCGACGAGTCGCGCATCTCGCAGCAGCCCCAACAAATTGGCCAGCAGCTACACCGTTGAGCGGTCCTCTGCACTGCCATGACTATGGCGTGGCATACGATCGGCCACGTTGCTTGCAAGCTTGTGATCGTCGCTTTGCCTGGACGGCACCATGCTGTGATCATTTTTTCTGAGGCTTCTCGCCAGATTTGCACGATAAGGTGGCGCAGCGTGCACAGATATGGCCTGACACAGATGCTGAAGGATGGTTGCACCAAGCCAGTGCAGCAGCGCGGCACTCCGACGGTGTACGATGCATGCTGGTGGCCAAGTGGGCACTCCAATGAAGTCGCTATACTGAGGATCTCAAGAGTGCTTACGGCCGTCGGGGCAGCAGTATGCTGCAGCTGCACCGAATTACAAAACCTACTGCCGTCGCTCAGCGGGTGCTCATGTGCTGCAGGCAGGCAAGAAGCGGAGAAACGGGAGCTGTGTAAAAGCCTAGCGAAGCGCAAGAAACCTGGCGAGAAGGCCCGGGCCGAGATGGAGGAGGCATCGCGACCCGCAAAACGGACGCGCAAGCGTGCAAAGGGGCAGGGCGCAGCGAAGCAAGGCGGCAAGTGCAGGCGCCCACGGAAGGCGCGGCTGTTGCAAGCAGCACAGATAGACGAGGGCATGGAGGAGAACGACGTGTGCATCATTTCATGCAGAATCTTTGTGTGCCGGGCGGTCTGCCATGTCCGGACCAGGGACCCTTCTGCTTGCGCACGTCGTTCATTTGCAAACAATACTCTGTGTAGTATCTCTTTCGGTCCTCGCAGCGGCGATTCAGGCGCGCATGCTGTGGTGCCAGCGCTGCATTCCAGCACATATACTATGCCGTTGGTACAGGTGCCCACGCCTTCACACGCGGCGCCAACGCATCATTGTCCGCAGGAGAGATCGGATCCGCCGCCTGCCTCGGCGGAGGTTGGAGAGGGGGCGCCGCGTGTTTCTGTGCTAGAGAGCAAGAGCGAAGTGACGCTCCCGGTGCGTGTCGACCTCTGCTATGCCCTATTGGTCAGGTGTATGCAGATAGTAGCCACCGCGTCACGCCAGTTCTTCGCACGTGGATAGGGCGCCTTGGCTGTCAGTTGACATGTTGCACGTGTTCGACGAGATTGAGGCGGGACCCGAGCGCGATGGCATCTGTTGCTTGCACCTGCACAGGCCCACTTTGCCGTCGGTGTTCGCGCTTGCACCTCCGATATGGACGGCAGCTCGTGTCCTGGCGCGCATCTCGCTATCTGACATGCAGCCCCGCGTCACAATCACATCTCTCGCACAATGCGATGCCCAGCGGCACTGCATGTGAGAGTTGAATGCGTCGCTGTGTGACTGTGCGTGGCATGAACTTTGACCAAAGCAGCAGAAGTGCATTGTAGAGCCGTGGAAACCCCAGGTACCTGCAGCAAGAGACCATAGGTCCTTGAGAGCTGCCTGCACGATGTCTTGCAAATACTTGAGGAGAGCACCTGCGCTGTGTTTCGGCATGCTATAGCTACATTGTTGCAACTCCTTGCGAAGATCAACGCATGTGCTGTGATGCAGCCCAGGGGCACAGCACGCAGCGAGCCTATTGAAAGGTGCCCAGGGCGGAGAGCGAAGATGGTGCGTCCTTCCTGGTGATGCCTGCTGTCGAGAGCTTGTTACGGACACGCGTGTGGTGCTCAAGCGGGCTGATGTGCTTCATGCCGCGTCCACGTGGTCCGCGGATCAGCGGATGCTACACGGACGCTCTCTTCATGATTCATGGCGCATGATCACAACTGCACCCGGTACACTGTTGAATCCATCGCACAAGCAACGCGCACGGTGTGAACGCGACCACAATTTTGTCATCTAAACACTGCGGACATGCCGTGAATGCACAATGCAGAGGTGCATTTCGAAGCTTCTGTCCAAGGGGCCAGCCTGTTGCACACTGGCAGTGTCGTATCGCCCGTGCTCGATTGTTAAGGCCCACGTTGCGGTCGTAACAGAGACGCTGTGGCGGCGAATCCGACTGTGAGCGCCTGTAGAGGTCATCATCCGACCTTCACGCTTGTATTGCAGGTCGCAGCTGAAGCGCTCAAGGAGGCACCAATCTCCAGTGCTGTGCTGGACCCATCCTGCGATGAGAGCAGCGCAGAGAGCAGCGAGGTGGAGGACTCTGATGCACAGAGCAGCGAGGATGAGATTAGCACGTGACCACCAATGCGCCATGTCTTCGCTGTGAGATCTGGGCTGTGTGCACCAGTTCATTACATGTGATATGCAAAGTATCCTGTGCCGCACAGTGATAATATTGCAACACTCCTGATGCACGGCGCGCACGTGCAGTTGCTGCTTGCAGTGAAAAAGGATAGTCATTCCGCTGTGGGTGGGGAGGCTTAAGCGGGGTAGAATCGCAGAGAGTATGTGCACCGGGCGCGCTGCAGGCGAACGACTGATCAGTCGTATCATGATCAGGCGCTCATGAGCGCCTGCCTTCTATGTTTGATTGAACGGTTGCCCGTCTTGCTCCCTGGCCACGTCGAGCCAGGCGCTGAGCGAGCTACCGACAGTGTGTAAATGCGAATGCCTGTCGAGGACTGATGCCGCGGCGGCCGTATATGTCCGGTCGTGAAGTAATGAGCAGCCGTTGTGTTGTCACATTGTCTTGCAGACTGCGTGGCCGACATCAGGTGCTACACGGGCTCGCAAGTATTCCATGGGTACCGGGTGCTTCGGAACTGAACGAACTTGAACGCGACGCTCCAATGCTTGGCTCCAAGTCCATGCCCTGCCTAGTGTCATGAAGCGCAGTCCGATGACACTGCAGCACACGGTGTTGCTTGCATGCGGCCAAGTGCACATGCCACTGTGTCTGCGCCCTCGCGGATCCGCGAATCAGTGCACATCCCGCAGCCACGTTACTCAGCGCGCGCGTCCTCAAACTGACACAGCTCACACTCCCCAAGGATGAGCTCGTCCGCCAGTTGCTCACGCCACTCGCGATCACGCGCTACATCGCTTCCCGCTGGCAGCTGCAGATCCTCCCATGCCGCACTGTCACAGAGCACAGCCACTGAAGCCAGTGACGCACATTCATCAGTGCATGACAACCGCAGTCCGAGTAATTGCTCTGTGTGGCAGCCTGGACGAGGGTAACGTCGAGCTGCGGTTCCGTGATGGCCTGCTGCCTACGCACGGGCCGGCGGTTGCCGCAGAAACGGAAGGCCTGCACAAGCATGTCCTTTGTATGTTACCTGCCACCTTGCATGCTGCGCACAGCTACATGAAGAGTCAAGCACTGTGCGACGATGAGGTAAGGGTCCAATGGTTAGCTGACTCGCGGAAGCTCCCGTGAGAAGGCTCTGGCTGTTGCACAGTGGTGCTTCAACTGGCGGCTCAGAAACTGATGCAGCACCTCCTTGCCCTCGCAACCCCTGTGCACTTGCGCCGCCCACTCAGCGACTAGCATCGCGACCTCGCCTGCGTCCTCTGAGCCGACACCAGCCTGCAGCGAGTCGAAGTAGAGGATGGTTCCCTGAAGGAAGTCGATGCCCGCCGCCACCTGCAGTGCACGAGTGCACTCAGCATACACAACGGAATCACCGAGAATTGGTCAACCCGAAAAGGCTCAGTGTGCCACACCGGACGAGGGCAGGTTACGAACGTGACAAAAGCGCACCCAGTGGTTTCCGCCCACGTGCACAGGGAAGAACGCGGCTGTGACGTCGCCGATGCGAGTGAGGCCCAGCTGCCGTCTGCAGATGTGCTCCCGGCCGTGCTCCACCATCCGCGGCATGTTGTCGCGTAGGCTGTTGATGAAGATGGTGTCGCAGATCAGCACCGGAGACAACGCAGCGCGTATGCACGCAGCCTGCACTAATCTGATGGAATGAAGTCAAATTTGCAGTGCGGTCGAACGAGAGGTCACAATTGCATGTCCGTCGAATGCATGTGCATGGCAGATTGCCGCAGCAGCGAATCACATACCTGGAGCATCACGCAGTGCGCGTTCATCCCGATTCCCTCCAGCCATCCCCAGGCTGGAAAGGCAGAAAGTCGCTCCCGCTCAGCTGGACAGTCCAGGAGTTCACCCAGACCTCCAGCACGTTCTGCGCATGCCAAAGGGGGTCGCATGCTGCGTCCACAGACTCCACCAAGCAGCTCTTTCCTTGTGTCGCGGCCCCACTGTCCACTGCACCATAGGCGACGACTTCCGCGAACGACTCATCGACGGTCGCCTCACCGTGACGCACCGGTCCCGCTTGCCCAAAGCAGGCGGGGATAGAGCCGCCGTCGTCCTCAAGAGGCTCAAACGGTGTCTCAGCCATCGCCTCGGCTTCTTCCGCACTTCTGCAGCGTCCGTCGCTGCACTTCCCCTGCATCTGCATCTGGCTGCCCGCCGCCCAGTCCGCATGTGGCAGACAAGGCGTCGGCTAGGTCGTCGATCGTAGCGTCGACCTCGGACCACGGAGCCAGTGCATCCGAAGCAGCGTCGGCGGACGCTAGAAGCTCAGACAGTGTGCTCCGGTCGCGCTCCAGCTGCAGTTCTTCGGCACGGGCTGTGCGCTGCAGCATATATCGTCTGCCAGCATGTTTGCTGTGCTTGCGCTGCCTGCTGCAGATTCTGCACACGCTGCCGCCGCCCAGAAATCAGAGCGAGCGCTTCATGCTTCACACGCAACTCGAGCTCGCCAGTGATGAAGGCGACGGTGCTGCTGCAGCGCTTGCAGGTGTCGGTGGCGAATGAGTGCGGCGATGGGGGCTTCTTGAAGCCAGATCGCTTGCCCAGGGACGCGAATCTCCTCATGTAGCCGCCCCGCTACGACGTCTGTGCATGCGTGCCAGTCAGTTCAGCTTGCTGGAGGAGCACCATGCACAAAGTTGCAGCATGTCAGGGACACAGCGCATGCATCGTGTAAGCCAACTTCGCACCTGGCGACAGCAAGAGGTGTAGAGCGGCTTCGACAGCCGCGGGGATCGAGGCCTCGTCCACCAAGTGCTCGCGAGCCCACTCGTTGTCGAGCCAGGCTGCGATGAGCTCGTACCTTGGCACAACGCGTCGCGGGGTAGCCAAGCCCATGCGCATCCGACAGCTCATTGGCGAGGGTCCGCGCCTGCAGTTGCCAGCGGAACATTGTGGTGAGCTGCGAGCGGATCTTTCCAGCACAGGTCAGAGCGCGCTTCTCCATGCGCTTTGAGACGCCTATGGATAGTGGCTGCTTCATGGCGTTGTACCGGATGAGCAGTACGTAGCCAACCAGCTTGATGACCACCCCGGTGGCTTGCATCATCTGCACACCGTGAACGTTCTGATGCGTTGACGCACAACATTCTTGGGATGGTGAGTTTCATCACCAGGGCATCGGCCCTTCATGCACGCTGTGACAAAGAACGCACTGTGCAGCGTGCGGACTCACCTGGTGGTGCGCCACCGCGATGACGAGCGATCGGAATGGCGAGCTGTGTAGCGGCTGCCCCTCGGGTGCTCCGGCGGGCAGTTCACACATCTTGGCGGCAAGGGCGCTCTCCAGTTCTGCAATGCGCTTTACAGCCGACTTTTTGCCGCCCTTGCTGAGTAGCTCCGGTGGGATAGGGCCTTGCGCAGATGCCTGCAGCGAGTCCAACTCACATCGCAGGAGCACCACGTCTGCGCCATCAGGCGGGGCAGCAGTACCCGGCGCTTCCGCTTCTGCTTCGTCCAACTACACCACCAGGGGTTGTTCACGGAACACCTTGGTAGCATGGCAGGCACACATCAGACGTCACCGATGCACAGGCTGCAGCCCGCGCTCGCGATCAGATCAGTGCATCGGATTCCGCACCGTCAGGTCCACGTCAACACCCTCAGCGAGTGCGATCTGCCGCTGCGTTTCAATGAGCAGCTTGCCAAGCTTTCGGACGCGCGCCGCCAAGAGCCGCGCGCACTGCAGGTCTGCCTGCTGGTTCAGAAACACGACGGCGCTGTCAAGGTACAGCTTCTGCCCGTGCAACGTCATGTACTTCACCCGTGTGCAGGGGCCCAGGCGTGCCCAGAACTGCTCTGCCGGCTCGCCGTTCGGGCTGATGAAGCCTGGAAATCTAGGATTGGCGAGCGAGTGCTGCTCGCGGCAGGCCAGCTGGTGCATGGGTGCGTGGAACGGCGGCAGTGGGAAGAGCATTTGCTGAGCCGCGTCTAGCACGTCCGGATGAAGCGTGCCTGCTTGCGTTGGCAGCCACCGGAAGAACTGCTTTTGATACTCGCACCCGATATCGTATATCGTGGCGATCGGCAGGCATCCGTCCTCCGCCAGCTTTTGCAGGATCATGGTTGCAAAGCGCCAATTCTCACCGCGCTGGATCATGACGGCGAGGTGCAGCATCATGTGGTCGCACACACGCGCCAAAAATGCCCCTCCGGTCCATCGTGGCGGACGAGCGCCTGCAAGGACGACGTCGTGATCTCACATTGCTGCATCATCATGAGCAGGCCTCAGTGTGGGAGGGGCTGTGGTGGTCTGCACAAGTGCACGCGCGCATTAGTTGCTAGCTTTGCCCTTCAACACAAGCATACGACATCCTCTGCATCGCACCCCGGCCCCAAAGCGTCTGCGGTGAAGCTGTTGCAGCTGCGGCAAGAGCTGGCCTTCACATTGAGCTCGTGTGCAATGCATGCATCTCGCTGGTCCCGCTCCTCGTCCAGCATGAAGACGCTCGCAGGCACTCTCTTGTCGTGCACCTCGGGGTCACTGCGGCGCCCGGCTGCAGCGAGGTGCTTCGGCTTGAAGCAGCCGTCGATGTGAATCTGCACGACACCAACGGCATCGTCTGAGCAGCGAAGTGATCCTCAGATTGCGTGCACAATCAGCTCAATAAGTAGCTACAACGAACCTGAAAAGCACATGGTTGGAACTCTTGCTGCTGGTCGGATATCTGCTTGGAGCGCCCACACATGGGTTTCCTCACCTTGGCTGGGCGCGTGGGCACGTGCTCAGAGATGAGCACTTGCGTCTGAGGAGCCCCAGGTGCTTGCGGAGGTATCTGCAGCGGCAGATCGGGGTTTACGCCTGTGCTGCAGATCCTGCACTGTCGTAGCACACACCCAGGGTGGCCGGGAGGGAACGCTGCGTCCTCGACGAACTTGTGCGCAGCTGCATTTAAATAGCGATGCTCCCTCAGCCCCGTGCTGACATACTTGCGCATCTGAGCGAGCGTCAGGTGGCAGATCTCGATACCGCCATGCATACCTGGGTGCGGTGACAAGGCACGATGCGTGGTGAGCAGCGACTCTGCCATGGCATAGTCGCTTGCAGCAGCCTTCGTGTAGTACTGCTGATGCGTCAAGAGCTGCAGCAATCCCAGGCACATCCAGACAGGCGAATCGCCGGTCGGGCGGGAGACGCTGACGGATATGTCGGGGGTGAGGGGAAGCACCCAGCTGCCAACGGCTGCGCAGGCTGCGTCCCGCACTCGCTGCACGGCGCCCGAGCATTCGACTTCGAGCAACACACAATAGAGTGGGCGCTGCAGAAGCTTCCAGTGCACGAAGATTGGCTGAGCATTGCATCACATGCACGCAAGAGTCATAGGCGCCCTGAGCTCTGTCGCTACCACGGGCACATATATCAGGGGCAAAGCTCGGCCGCTCACCTGCATGTCGCGTACTGCACTTCGGCCTTGAATGTGCACTCCATCGTTATGACCGTAACGATCTGTTTGTGCACAGAGCACTGGTCGCACTTCTTCTCAGGCTTGGGCCAGCGCTCGACGCGGCAGGCAGCCTGCGACGCAGACACGCCATCAATGCGCTCAATATGATCGTACATCTGGTCCAGGATGCCCTCGCGCGCGGCTGCCCACTTGTCCTCTTCCGATGGCTTCGGGCGATACGGCTTCTCCGCGCGGCCACCCCAGCCGGTGAATGCGTCTCCAACGTCAACGTCAGGACCATCAACACCCTGCTGTTTGTGTTGTCGCGCCGTGCGGTGCTCTTTCCGTCGGGCGAAGCGGAATAGCACAGGACGCAGTGCAAGGCCTCTGCAGGTTCGCATGCTGGTGACCTGTGTATCGCACAAACGATGCGTGACCACGCCCAATTTCGGACGCTTCCGCTGGAAAGAAAAGCCTGTGGGCTGCTTCGCGACGGAATGGCCGCTAGTCGCTTGCGGTGGAGCGCCATCGCAAGCGCGCTTCGGATTGGCAGCGGAGTCGGACATGCTGGAGACAGAGGCCGGTGCAAGGACTGCAAGGACTGGCCCCCGTGCTAACAGACCATACTGATCGGGGACTTTGATCTCGTGGTTGCACCTGGTGCGCGCATTCGCGCTTGTGTGCTACACCTAGTCCACGCCTTTGGGTTCGTGTAGCCACGGGAATGTGACGAGTCTGACCAGGCCAGGCGCGAGCGTTTTGCCCGCAATGAAATGGTTATACTCCCATGGTTTGTATGTACATCGACGTGCTTGCGCTGCAAAGGGGTTGCGAAGAAGCTCCGCCACAGAGCCGCCTACACGCTTGACGCAAACGGTCAGATGCTTCCCCGCACGCCCGCAGCACCAATGCCGCGAGTCCATGCTGCCGGGGCCCTGGGACGGTGCGCCGTTTCACCGCAGGGGTTCCGACATAC
>JAFLJL010006892.1:0-11311 GCA_018398815.1 Conus ventricosus
TGCTGCTCTCTTCTCATCTTTGCATTTTGTTGTTCTTCTCTCTTATTCTGCGTGTTGGTCTCTCTCTATCGTGGTGGTTGTTCTCTCTCTATCGTGGTATTGGTCTCTCTCTATCGTGGTGTTTTTGTTGGTCTCTCTCTATCGTGGTGTTGTTCTCTCTCTACCGTGGTGTTGTTCTCTATCTATCGTGGTGTTGGTCTATCACTATCGTTGGGTGTGGTCTATCACTATCGTGGTGTTGGTCTCTCTATCGTGAGGGTGTTGGTCTCTATCTATCGTGGTGTTGTTCTTTCACTATCGTGGTGTTGTTCTCTCTCCATCGTGGTGTTGGTCTGTCACTATCGTGGTGTTGGTCTGTCACTATCGTGGTGTTGGTCTGTCACTATCGTGGTGGTGTTCTCTCTCTATCGTGGTGTTGTTCTCTATCTATCGTGGTGTTGTTCTCTATCTATCGTGGTGTTGTTCTCTATCTATCGTGGTGTTGTTCTTTCATATCGTGGTGTTGTTCTGTCACTATCGTGGTGGTGTTCTCTCTCTATCGTGGTGTCGTTCTCTCTCTATCGTGGTGTTCTCTCTCTATCGTGGTGTCGTTCTCTCTCTATCGTGTGTCGTTCTCTCTCTATCGTGGTGTCGTTCTCTCACTAGCGTGGTGTTGTTCTCTCACTATCGTGGTGTTGTTCCCCTTCTCTGGTTTTTCGTTCAGTTTAAATGGGGATGGAAACTACAAGAGTCCTCTAGGCCATGCCTTTGTCCACATTGCTTCTCTACGACCTTGTTTACATCCGCAATGAATTCCCTCCAGCTGCTTTCTTCCACGTCCACACATCAACGCTTACACACATTCCTACATAACAGCTTAGCTAATATCCATCTTCTCACCAAATAGACTTGGAAGATGCCGACGACTCCGAGGGCTACTTTCACCCGGAAATTACCCGATGGAAAGCCACGACAACGTCGTCCACACGCATTCCAACCCGCCGACAAAGCATCAGCACAGTGCCCAACAGCAATACCAACTGAACAAGAAAGAGACTCCTGTTCATCAAGGTAGTGGACTCGGTCTGGTTACTAAGCAGCTTCAGCTGACTGAGCCTTAGCGCTCACTGGATACTCCGAGGTCCAGTGGATAGATTTGTCTCCCTTTCGCTATCTGGAAGGTTCGAACTCGGGAGGGTCCTCACGCCTCGGATGCCAACTGTCAATCGACGATTAGTTACCTGACCACTTCGGCCTCCTACACACAGTTCAACCATCCGTGCTAGGTGAGGGCGCTACTGCTAATCGGCCAGTTACACATTTCTCCACCACGCTTAAAACTTTTCCTCTAAGGCGTTTAAGCCCTTTGAGAGAGATTTCGCTCCCATCACATACACACGTACGCACGTACACACACATGCACGCACGCACACACACACACACCACACACACAGATAGATAGGTAGACAGAGATAGCTAGCCAGCTAGATAGGATACATATTCATGCGTGCACACGACACACAACACACATATATATATATATATATATTGAATTATAAACAAAGCTTGCTCTTATGTCTTAGATTGAAGAAATAGGGGGAGATAGCATTCATATCTGCAGTGGTAGATGATTCTGCCTAACTAACAGTATGTGCTTGAGTGGGTGAATGGGGAAAAATAAAATAAATACTTCTCAAAATGAGCCTTCAGCAAGCTTATATTCTCCAAGGGGAGACATCCTCCAATAGGGAGGGAAACTCGCTAACATATAACTCCTGGTCATATACCGATATTTCGAAACTTGGTGGTTTCTCCTCAGTGACCGCGGAAAGTGGCAATTTGACTCATCTGCCTTTTCAGTTTTAAATCCCAGAAAAGGTTGGTGTGCAATACCGTAGTATGTTTGTTGAGTTTTCAAAAAAACCAACCAAAGGTGCCATCTAAGAAGCAAAAGAAAATCATAAAAGAGCAAAACAAGCTCCATTTTCTTGTGAAAAGTAGAAAATATAAAAAGATATCCTCTAAGACACAAGTGCTGAGGGCAAGTTCTTGGAATGAATCCGCAAGGGACTAAAATACAACAAACTAATAAATTCCAAGGATAAGTACGCACCGTTCCAGCAACTTTCAGAGCAGCTTGGTGTTGCAATGACTGCAAGAAATATTGAATTATAAACAAAGCTTGCTCTTATGTCTTAGATTGAAGAATATAAGCTTGCTGAAGGCTCATTTTGAGAAGTATTTATTTTATTTTTCCCTATTCACCCACTCAAGCACATACTGTTAGTTAGGCAGAATCATCTACCACTGCAGATATGAATGCTATCTCCCCCTATTTCTTCAATCTAAGACATAAGAGCAAGCTTTGTTTATAATTCAATATTTCTTGCAGTCATTGCAACACCAAGCTGCTCTGAAAGTTGCTGGAACGGTGCGGTACTTATCCTTGGAATTTATTAGTTTGTTGTATATATATTATATATATATATATATATATATATATATATATATTATAATATATATATATATATATATATATATTTCTCACTGAAACCAGCATCCACTCGATCAGATTTAACACAAACCAGATACCCGTTTAGTCAACCAGTCAGATTTAACACAAACCAGATTCCCGTTCACCCTAAGCAGGTTATAAACACGCACACACTTTCATACACACGACATATGTTACAGATCAGATTCCTCTCAACACAAACAAGATTCCTGTTCACTCACATCAGATTGCACACCAAATCGGAGTTCGTTTGCAGAGACCTTGACTCTAACCCCGGTAAGCTTTTTCACCATCCTGCGTCACATGATCGTCCTGTGTAACCCACAGACGGCAGCGGGTCAGCTGGAAGAGTTCTTCCTGTTCGGCTGTTTCCTGGAGGCGTCCATGATCGACCGGAAGCTATCGGACAAGCCTCTGCACTTCGAATGCTCCATGGGCAACGCGGGCAACGTGCTGGATGGCTACAACCCGCCCACCAAGAGGTGAGCCAGCTGACTGAAAGGGGCGAGCTTTACCGAGGTCTGTGTGTGAACTGTGGAACGATGATCGGGAAAGGGGGGGAGGGGGAGAGAGAGAGGAGAGAGAGAGAGGAAGAGGGGAGAGGAGAGAGAGAGAGACTGTGTGTGCATGTGTGTGTGGTGTGTGTGTGTGTGTGTGTGTGTGTGTGTGTGGTGTGTGATGGAAAGATTTCAAAGGAAAGTACAGAACGGAATTGTGGATGTACAGAAGGTAGGAAGCTAGGCATGTGGATGACTGATGAACTGACTGATGGACGGACAACCGAATGGGCATGTGTTCTTATTTTTTCTTTGTTCGGTTTTGATGTGTGTGTGTGTGTGTGTGTGTGTGTGTGTGTGTGTGTTTAAGCAAGCGCGCGTGTGTGAATGTCTGTGCTTTGTTTGGTCGGCTGGTCGCCTAGTTTTATCGTTGCTACATGGTTGACTAGAATTGAAATAATTTAGGTCAGTTGCTTATAGTTTGTCAGTTAATCTATCGGCGAGCCAGCAGGGGGGTAATCTGAGACCTACAGGCTGTTGGCTGGCTTGCCTGTCAGTGCGACGAGCGTCAGAACATCATACGATTCCAGTGTGAGCAGGAAGCCATTGATGGGGAAGGAGATAGCTGGATGTCAAGAAGAATAGACAGGACAGATCGAATTTAATATTTGATGAGTTGTAATTTTAGAGCAGACGCTACCCGGGTCTTCGATACCATCAGTATTACCAGCTGTAGAAGGAGAAAGGAGGAAAGGGAAGAGAAGGAGGAGAAAGAAGAGGAGCAGCGGGCAGCACCACCAGCAGCAGCAGCAGCACCACCACCACCACCACCACCACCACCACAACCACCGGTAGAGATAATAGTAGAAGCAGTATCAGCAGCAGTAGTAGTAGCAGTAGTGACAGTGGCGATAGTAGCAGCAACAGTAGTGTGGTAATAGTATTAGCAATACTTGTACTAGAAGTAATTGCATTAATTGCAGGAAGTAGCAATAGCAGCAGCAGCAGCAGCAGCAGGAGTTTCGGTAATGTCACTAACCACCTCATTGTTTCCCTTTTGTGTGTGTGTGTGTTGGGGGTTGCGGGAGTCAACGGCAGTGATGGAGAGGAAGACGCCGGTGGAGGGGTGACGGGAGAGGAGGAGGGTCCCTCCATCCACCTGGACATCCCCAAGTGGCAGAGCACCACTCCGGGCCAGAAACCCGTCACCAGAGACAGGTGATGTTCGCTTTGTCATTTGTGTGTCGGCGGTTGTTATCACGTGCTTTTTGGGGGTGGTGGTGGTGATGATGAGGGATTGTGTGTGTGTGTGTGTTAATGAGGTGGTGTGAAGGGGGGATGGGGCGAAGAGCAGGGGAAGAAAAACTGGATATAATCTTCTTTGCCCTTCACACATCGAAGCTAGACGTGTCTATAAGCAGTACCAGCAGTGGGGAGTCCCGTCTATAGGCAGTACCAGCAGCGAGGAGTCCACAGTCTATAGGCAGTACCAGCAGGGGGAGTCCCAGTCTATAGGCAGTACCAGCAGCGAGGAGTCCACAGTCTATAGGCAGTACAGCAGCGAGGAGTCCCAGTCTATAGGCAGTACCAGCAGTGGGGAGTCCCAGTCTATAGGCAGTACCAGCAGCGAGGTGTCCCCAGTCTATAGGGAGTACCAGCAGTGGGGAAGTCCCAGTCTATAGGCAGTACCAGCAGCGAGGGAGTTTCCCGTCTATAGGCAGTACCAGCAGTGGGGAAGTCCCAGTCTATAGGCAGTACCAGCAGCGAGGAGTCCAGTCTTAGGCAGTTTCCAGCAGTGGGGAGTCCCAGTCTATAGGCAGTACCAGCAGCAAGGAGTCCCAGTCTATAGGCAGCACCAGCAGCGAGGAGTCCAGTCTATAGGGAGTACCAGCAGTGGGAAGTCCCAGTCTATAGGCAGTACCAGCAGCGAGGAGTCCACAGTCTATAGGCAGTACCAGTAGTGGGGAGTTCCAGTCTATAGGCAGTACCAGCAGCGAGGAGTCCACAGTCTATAGGCAGTACCAGCAGCGAGGAAGTCCCAGTCTATAGGCAGTGCAGCAGCAAGGAGTCCCAGTCTATATGGCAGTACCAGCAGCAAGGAGTCCACAGTCTTTTGGCAGTACCAGCAGCAAGAAGTCCACAGTCTATAGGCAGTACCAGCAGCAAGGAGTCCACAGTCTATAGGCAGTACCAGCAGCAAGGAGTCCACAGTCTATAGGCAGTACCAGCAGCAAGGAGTCCAGTCTATAGGCAGTACCAGCAGTGGGGAGGGCCCAGTCTATAGGCAGTACCAGCAGTAAGGAGCCCCAGTCTATAGGCAGTACCAGCAGCAAGGAGTCCACAGTCTATAGGCAGTACCAGCAGCGAGGAGTCCAGTCTATAGGCAGTACCAGCAGCGAGGAATCCCAGTCTATAGGCAGTACCAGCAGCGAGGAGTCCAGTCTATAGGCAGTACCAGCAGCGAGGAGTCCCAGTCTATAGGCAGTACCCGCAGCGAGGAGTCCACAGTCTATAGGCAGTACCAGCAGCGAGGAGTCCCAGTCTATAGGCAGTACCAGCAGCAAGGAGTCCACAGTCTATAGGCATTACCAGCAGCGAGGAAGTCCCAGTCTATAGGCAGTACCAGCAGCAAGGGGTCCACAGTCTATAGGCAGTACAGCAGCGAGGAGTCCCAGTCTATAGGCAGTACCAGCAGCAAGGAATCCCAGTCTATAGGCAGTACCAGCAGCAAGGAGTCCACAGTCTATAGGCAGTACCAGCAGCGAGGAGTCCAGTCTATAGGCAGTACCAGCAGCAAGGAGTCCACAGTCTATAGGGAGTACCAGCAGCAAGGAGTCCCAGTTATAGCATTCCAGCAGCAAGGAGTCCCTCTATAGGCAGTCCAGCAGCAAGGAGTCCATCTAAGGCAGTACAGCGCAAGGAGTCCACAGTCTATAGCAGTACCAGCAGCGAGGAGTCCCAGTCTATAGGCAGTACCAGCAGCAAGGAGTCCCAGTCTATAGGCAGTACCAGCAGCGAGGAGTCCCAGTCTATAGCATTTACCAGCAGCAAGGAGTCCCGTCTATAGGCAGTACCAGCAAGCAAGGAGTCCACGGGGAGTTACCAGTATCAGTGGTCGCCAGGCCACCAGTCACATGAGGCACTGCGCCGTCGCTGAATCATTTCGGTGTTATTCGGCGTGTTTGTTCCCGCTGACACATTAAGCCTCACCCTACTCTCCCATTTAACCTCCACCCCACACCTCCTCCCCTACCTCACACCCTCCTCCCCTTCTCACACCGTACCCTCTCCCCCCCCCCCTTCCCGCTACTCCCATACAGAAATCTATTGCTCTGACACGGATCTAACGAGAGAAAATATTCTTTACGGCCCCACCGCTCACCCCCCCCCCCCCCCCCCCCCACACACACACACCCCTACCCCTCCTCCGCCCTCTTTTTCCTATTCCCACACACAATGGATGAAATCGTTATTATGCCCTTCAACAACAGAACCCGTGATACTCGAGATTACTGGGGAAACTTTTACTCACACTCGCCATGGACATGAATGTCCGAGGTAGTGGATTTAACGTTGAAGCTGCCTCGCATCGTGTTCTGAGTTGCGTCATTTTGTCATATCACTACCTACAGATAAATGGACGCGAGTGTTTCCATCTGCTGCCCGGTTGTTCAAGGCCGGTGGCAGCGTTCTACGGCTTCGACCATCTTCAACATTTTGCCCTGTGTAGGAAATTCGGTTTGTTATTGCTGCCGTTGCTATTTATTCACGAAAATCTGTTTTAACGAACATGTAATAAAGGATGTACTTTTAGTTTGTTGTTTATTTATTGTCAATACTGGGGAGTATCATACGTGCGCAGTTACTAAATGTCAAACCCTCTACGTTCATCCCGTTTATCATCTCTTTTGAAAGATTAGTACCAGACCATCTCGCTTGGTGGCGCGGATAGAGAGGGGTTCATGGGGTGGTTTTCTCTGTTCAACAGAGATACACCTGCTGGGCTCCATCTCTTCAGAAATGAGTTTCTTACATCAATTCTCGAAGCCTCAGATTCGCTTCTTTACTTCCAAAGTAGGCCCGCTGTGGACTTTGAATAGAATGGCTAAACCAGTGATTGAAATCTTCACTTCGGAATTGAGAGTGCATCTTTCAATCAAGTTTTGGCGCAAGCACAAAGCAGTTAGATTAAACCACTGATTCGTTTCCACCATAGAAGGGCTTTTATTCTGTTACTTCCCTGCGCGTATCTAAATAGTTTTCCAGGCTATATTGAGGGACCTCTTTTCCAACTCGAGCGTGAGATCACCGAGTCACCGAAAATTCAACAATACCAGATCGCGAACATAAAGATCGAGCGATCAAGAAAAATCCATTAGGGTATGATTACCGAGATCGTGTTACTAAAACTATCAGAATCCATGAAGTGAAATTTGGTCCAATTAAGTGAGAACGGCCTGAACTAAATGTAGGATGACGATGCTACTGTTTGCAGAAACTACTACCACCTGCCGTTTATACGACAGCAAGCCGTGCGTCTACATCAAGGAGCACATGGTCGACCATCGGCGTCGGATGTACAACAGCAACATCATCGATAAAATCGCAGACAAGCTGGTCAGTGTTGCGCGTGAACACCACAATGAAGCAAATGCAACAGTGATGAATAGTAATCATGATATTTCCACAACTCATTCTGCCATTCGCCTGTTTGCTTTTTACGACAAGCTTGCATCTTGTCTTTTCCTTGTTTTTTTTTTCTCTATGTTGCTACTGCATTGCATTTGCTACTGCTATGCTGCTGCTGCTATTAATGGCGATAGTAATTATTCCATTGCTATCGCTGCTGTTGCTACTGCTGTTACTGTTGTAAAAACCGATGCTGCTAATTATAAGTGCCCCGTGTGGTTGATAATGTGATTTTTAGTATAATGAACTGGTAGTTGTTATAGTAGTCGTAGATGTAGTCATAGTAGAATAGTAGTAGTAATAAGTATAGCAGGGGTGGTGATAGTGCTGGTTTTGGGCAGCAGCAGGGCAGCAGACCTAATAATAGTAGTAGTAGTAGCAGTAGTGCAGCAGCCGCTTAAGAACCATTTCCACCACTACTATTTATAACTACTTACTACCTCTGCATTTGCTTCGGCCACTGCAACTACTGTGGCTGCCGCAAGCGATCCTGCTGCTCACCCCACTGGTTGCTGCTACTAATGACATTGCTACTGAAAGCTGTTACAAACTACGTCTTCTACGCTGTTACTGCTGCTGCCGCTGGGTTTTTTTCCCAACTGATTACCAATATACTAGTTTTCCGCTGCTGCTAGTGTTGTTTTCACAACTGATGAACTGCTGTTGCTGCGAGCTATAGCTTCACCGTGACGACCCTAACTGTCGCCACCCACTCCACGGGCAAAGAAATCACCTGCACGTACTTGTTTCCAGGAAGAGGGTCGGCGGAGGTGCAGGAAAAAGGTGGCCCGGAGATGCCTTTTCCGGAGCGACGTCTGCGTGCCGTCTTCGATGAGCGGGCCAGGGCTGCTCCAGGTTCGTCTCCTTTCTCAGGGCCACGGCGGTCGGCCCCGCGGCGGCTTTCCGGACCAAGCTGGACAAAGAGAGGAGCAAGTGGCTCATTCGAGAAATGGTCCGTGCTAGTTATGTGTGGCGTTCTGTCTGTCTGTCTCACTCTGTCTCTCTGTCTCTCCCTCTCTCTCTCTCTCTGTATCTCTCTCTGCTCTCGGTCTCGGTCTGGGTCTCTCTCTGTCTCTCTGTCCTCTCTCTCTCTCCCGTCTCTCTCTCTCCTTTTCTCTCTCTCTCTCTCTCTCTCTCTTCCCCTCTCATCTCTCTCTCTCTCCTCTCTTGTCTCAGCAGCAGCAGCTGCTGCTGCTGTAACAACCAACACCACGGGAGTCCCGTTTGAGCAGGCAACCCTAGGATATAATGCCCCTACAAAGGGAAAAAAGGGTTTAAAGAAAACTGGGCTCATAAAGTGAGAAAGTTCTTTCAGAACGGGGTTTTTGAAACGTGTGGATGACCCAGGAAGTATGAAAATGAGCAACAGTTCATTGCGGGAATTTAAAGACAGGCTTGTTGTTCATTTAAACAGAATTGGCACTCCCATACGGAAAGTTTAGAAAACTATCGCTGATTTTTTCTCTTTAAAAAAATGTTAAATAAATGTTGGGGAACCGCCCAGAGAACGTGGCCAAACGAGTCACAAGACAAAACACAACGCGTTTCGACCTCTTTTGTCTTCCTCAGGTGAGACATAAACGAATAAAACAACAAAAAATTCACTTAGCTTTGATCGCTTCAGATCGCTTAGGGTTCAGCGCAAGGAAGAAGGCGTTGAATGAGAACGAGGCGTTGGAAGGGAAAAGTGAGTGAGTCAAAGTCGAAATGATAAAAGTATTACTGATAGGAATACTAATAATGGTCAAATATTGGGGAAAAAAAGAAAAGAAAAAAAAGGAAAGATTACTACCATCTTGGCGTCATAAGTATGGGTAGGGGAGAAAGGAGAGTGGGTTAGCGGATTCTTAAACAGCAGGGTTGTCGTGGCAACAGCCCAAGAGGCGAAGGCGATGGTGATGTCAATGCTAGTGGTAGTATCAATATTTAGCAATAGAAATTACTGAATGATACTGCTAACAACGATAGGAAGGTTAAAGGTAACGAAAGCCATGATACAGAAATGTATTTAGAAAATACATTTTATAATAATCAAATAAATAAATAAAAGAAACATAAAAAAATAATAATAAATTAAAAACAAAATAATAATGATAATTAATGCATAAATAAGATAGCTATAAGTTATGCGTGAGGGGAATAGTGGGAGATAAGGCAGTATGTGTGTGTGTGTTTTTGGAGGATATTGTGGGCTGAGATTGAAGTGGGGGGTTGGTACATGTTACTTTTAAGGGGTAGATGCTATGAGGGTGGAGGGAAGAAGGGGATGGGTTTACGTACTAACTGGGGAGGGGCAACATATTCACACCCATACACAATCTCTCTCTCTCCTTCTCTTTTCTCTCTCTCTCTCTCTCACCCCCTCCCCCCCCTTCACGACCAACGATAAAGGAGCAGCATTCTATTCATTATGTGTGGTGTGTGTGTGTGTGTGTGTTCCATTTGTAATATCAGCCTTATTCATTGGTTACCCCCACCTCCACCCCCAGCAACCGCCATACTCACCAACAACCCTACACACATCATTACTAGGGCAGGGGGGGGGGGGGTAAGTCGATGATGTAGCAAATGGAAGACTCGGAGAGTGTAGGAAAAGGGAAGAGGAGATAGCTGCAACCATGTCTGAGGTAAACAGAGGTAGGGTGTGTGTAGGGGAGGATATTTCAGGCTGGAGCTGCAGAGATGGAATGGTACATACTACTTTTGGACGTTGAATGCCAAGAGGGTGGACGGTGCCCAGTTTGGCAATGAATGAATACCTGCATAAGGCGTTCCAAGTTGTCACTCTAGATTGCCAAAGTGCCAAGACTTTGACATGGTTGATGTTGTGTTGGGCATGGTTGAAGTGTACACGACTGTTTTGGCCCGATGATGGCTATAAACAAGCGTGGTGTGACTGATGGGCTATAAACAAGCTGTTTTCGACTGACTGGCAAAAAACAAACTGTGTCTGACAGACTGGGCTATAAAAAAGCTGTGTCTGACTGACTGGGTTATAAACAAGCTGTGTCTGCTGACTGGGCAATAAACAAGCTGTGTCTAACTGACTGGGTTATAAACAAGCTGTTGTGACTGACTGGGGATAAACAAGCTGTGTCTAACTGACTGGGCTATAAACAAGCTGTGTGTGACTTACTGGGCTATAACCAACTGTGTCTGACTGACTGGGCTATAAACAAGCTGTGTGTGACTGACTGGGCTATAAACAAGCTGTGTGTGACTGACTGGGCATAAACAAGCTGTGTGTGACTGACTGGGCAAAAAACAAGCTTTTTCTGACTGACTGACTGGGCTATAAACAAGCTGGTGTGAATGACTGGGCTATAAAAAAAGCTGTGTCTGACTGACTGGGCCATAAACAAGCTCTGTGGCCTGACTGGGCTATAAACAAGCTGGTCTGTCTGACTGGGCTATAACAAGCTGTGTGTGACTGAACTGGGTTATAAACAAGCTGTGTCTGTCTGACTGGGTTATAAACAAGCGTGGTGACTGGGCTATAAACAAGCTGTGTCTGTCTGACTGGGTTATAAACAAGCTGTGTCTGACTGACTGGGCTATAAACAAGCTGTGTCGTCTGACTGACTGGGCTATAAACAAGCTGTGTGTGACTGACCGTGCTAAACAACTGGTT
>JAFLJL010006893.1:0-21897 GCA_018398815.1 Conus ventricosus
ACCTCAGCAGTTTATCTTAAGAGGGGGTTATCTTTTTATATTTTCTACTTTTCAAAGAAATGTAGCTGTTTGCTCTTCAGATTTTCTTTTGCTTCTTAATGCACCTTTGGTTGGTTTTTTTGATAACTCAAAAAACATACTACGGTATTGCACACCAGCTTTTTCTGGATAGCATTCTTCTTAAAACCGAAAAGGCAGAGGTCAAATTACCACTTTCCGCGGTCACTGAGGAGAAACAATCAGGTTTCGAAATATGGGTATCTGACCAGGAGTCATATGTTAGTGGGTTTCCTCCACATTGGAGACTGTCTCCCTCTTGGAGACTATAAGCTTGCTGAAGGCTCATTTTGAGAAGCATTTATTTTATGTTTCCCCATTCACCGACTCAAGCACATACTGTTAGTTAGGCAGAATTATCTACCACTGCAGATATGAATGCTTGTTTCCCCCTATTTCTTCAATCTAAGACATAAGAGCAAGCTTTGTTTATAATTGAATATATATATATATATATATATATATAGAGAGAGAGAGAGAGAGAGAGAGGGGAGAGAGAGAGAGAGAGAGAGAGGCTGACAGATGGATGGACGGACGGATGAATGCATATAGATAGATCGATAGAGAGAGAGACGGGGGAAGAGAAAGATAGGCTGACAGATGGACGGACGGATGGATGAATGCATATAGATTGATCGATAGATCGATCAATAGAGAGAGAGAGAGAGAGAGAGAGAGAGAGAGAGAGAGAGAGAGAAAAGAGAGAGAGAAATGATTTCAATGCCTGAATGAAGTAAAACACACGGAATAAAAGTTAAAAGTATCTGAATATGTAGTTGCTGATTAAAGACATTAATAACGAAAGACCCAGATTGCAGGTTTTTTCCTAAATAATTCATGTATCTATTATGTTTGGACGTCATCCCTCGTGGAAAAAAAAGATGAATGGAACTTGACTTGCTCCAAGCTTGGAAGACACTGTCGAGAATGATCAGCAGAAATTCAAATGCAGGCGGAGAACCTCGGCACTGAAGACGATATCATTATATACAGTGATGGTTCCAACACCAGAGGTAAGTCAGCTGGGATACTCAGTGAAGCGAAATGGCTGAAACTATCAGGTAGACAATAGTGCAAACGGTAATAACTTCAAGTCTAACAATGGAGATAGAAACAGTGACACAAGCACTCCACTGGGTCTCATCCATAGACCAGCTTAGACCTTAACAAGGCATGAGACTGACAAACTCTGTGAACCTGTTTCAAAAGTAAAACGTTTAATGGGAAGCCCAGCTTGGCATGAAGAAATAGGCTAGCCTTCCATTGGAGAGACTCATATAGATGTACTGCCACGACATACAGGGGTCACAGGAGACGAAGGACAGAGACACTTGCATGCGAGGCATAATAAGAACTGGATTACAGCTCGGCCGATCTGATGTGATAAGAATATAAAGGATCACCTCACGATGATGATGGTGATGATGATTGTTGTTGTTGTTGTTGTTGTTGTTGTTGTTGTTGTTGTTGTTGTTGTTATCATTACTGCTACTGCTACAACATCAACAACAACAACAACAACAACAACAACAAGAAGAAGAAGAAGAAGAAGAAGTATTACTACTACTGCTTCTACTACTACTTTTACTACTACGACTACTACTACTACTTACTACGCTTCTCATCTACTACTATCATCATCGTCGTCATCATTCACCATAATCATCACAAATCACCTCCACCCCATCACTCACCACCACACCCATGACCCACCCACCAAAACACCACTGCATCATCATCTTCATCATCATCATCATCATCATCTCATCATCATCTTCATCATACATCATCATCATCGTTATTTCATGATTGATGATGATGATGATGATGATGATGCATTGAATACAAAAGGATAGGCAAAAGACATAAGGTCAATTAGCACTGACCTCAATGTGATAGGAAAACAACATGCAGTGGATTCCACAATTCTTAACTGTAATGTAAAGAAAAACAATATCCCGGTTCGGCAGCAACACACAGATGTCGAAAAATTTCCCTAAAGCTGTGATCAATGGTGAAGTTCTTCAAGAGCTCATTCATGGTCACTCCACACTGGCCTCAGAAGTGACGTCAAAAGAGGTAGATGTGGTCTTGTGTGGGGATGCACCTTGAGGACGTCAGCTACCTGATCAGGCACCGCTGCATCCTGACGGCTCGTCAGCATCAACAGGGCAGGCCAGAGAAACATTCCTGTGTCAAAAACTGTTTCAGCTGGCTTTGAACGATGCCTGAAAGCAAGTTTTCCATTGGAATCAAAAAGCTGTTGTATGACATATAGTTGGCACTAAGTTTCTGCATCAGGAATTGCAACATGACTAATGGACTATGACTTGACACTGAGTTCTATACGTAGCGAGATTAAATCATACAACATATGTATATGATACATCCACAAAAACATGTTATAAGATTCACTGCTAACAAAATCTTCAAGCTTTGTTACCAACAGCAATATCTTGCTCATTGTTACAGTGGCATTTCTACATATCCCCCCAGGTTTTGCTATAACGAGTCGATTCTTTTTATTTCTGTAACATACTCATCTAGCTCATTTACTATGATTTCACCTGCTACGTTGCTTATGTCAGCTTACATTATAGTTGCAAGTGAGACGACTGCTGCAGGCGGAAATCTAACCAAATCTTGAATAAATGTTAGCGAACCGCCAAGAGATCGAGGACGAACGAGTCACAAGACAAAACCCGACGCGCGTTTCGACTCTTAGGTCTTCTGCAGCAAGACACAACAATTTGGGACAACGAATGAACGACTTTGTCTACTTTACACACTTTCACTGGTGGCCGTATGTAGATGCGAAGATGGCTGATTTTGGCCAATCCTTGCATTGAATTGTTTACTGCTGGTGTGTGTGGACGTGCAGGACTTGGAGGTGTTGTAGTGCGAGGCTGAGATGGTGGTGTTTGCCTGTTTTTTGCGAAGTCTTTCTCTCTCTGATTTGATTTTTGGTGACAGCTGGTTGAGCAATCTTGAAACTGCTTCTTCCCGGAGACAGGGCGCGATGCTGCAGCCCTTCAAAAAGGCCTTCCTGTGTGTTCTGTAGCGTTGTTTGTTTGTTCTCATGCCAAAGCTTGTCCTTCAGGCAGCTCCATAGAACAAACTCTTAGCGAGACGATTTTCATCATACAGTGACATGTTCCTGCCCACATGAAGTTGATTAGCGTATTTGCACATGCATGAAATGTTTTTCCATCTACACCGTCTGAGGCACCTTTGTATCTTGCACTTTGTGCTTGTACCCGCTCTACACCCACCCCCCCCCCCTACCACACCCTCCCTCCCCCCCTCACACTCACTCACTCACACACACGCACACACGCACGCACGCACACACACAATCACACACCTCACACACACACACACCCACACACACACCACACCACACACAACCACACCACACGTCATCTTGCAGAAAGCCATGCATGCATAAGCAAAATGGAGGAATGATTCAGTGGCCTTGTAAACGACACGTTCTTCCGTTTCCAGAGGAACAGTGGACTGCGTTATATGCATGGGCTGTCGTTGTGTCTGTCGTAAAATATGTACATCAATATACAAAAAAAGACAGGATGGGAAAAATCATGCATGAAAGGAATAGAACACTTGGCAGCTATAACACATACACGCAGCTTTACCAAGAAGCAGACAAAATGTTGTTCACTAACGTCTGTTAGATCATAAATCAACCACACAAAAAGTATTTCTACAACGAATGATTGAGTTATGTGCGGTGTGTATTGCGTGTCAAATATAAACAAATTGTATAGGGTTTCATCCGGAGGGAAACGCAAAACAATAATTATTGACAAGACAATTTCAACTTGGCTTAAGGCTGTCAGACCAATTGACATAGATTAGGAGGCAATGTGAGCGACTGCATGGCAGACATCTGACCATATTTTAAGGGTGTCAGTGATAGTAGCGTGCATCAACAAAAAACGTAGACACAAACGAATCACAAGAACAATACACAAACAAGTGTTTTGTCTTTCGATCGTTTGTCTACGTTTTTTTGTTGGCGGTACAATTGGACCATAGGCTGAAAACAAGGCTACATCAAAATGTTATTTTGGGCCCTGATTCGTTATGCGGGGATTGTCTTCAGTCGTGACAGGCTCCTAGGTCAACCATCAGCAGAGAAGAGGACAAGTGATGCACCAAAATGAAGAGGTGGATTTCGGCTTTAGGAGGAAGGAACACTCAAAGTCATCCCTTAGGTGAACCTTGATCGAAACTGATGCCACAAAACACACACCACCACACACCTAACAACACACCACACCAACACACAACACACACAACACACCCCACACACACACACAAAACCATACACCACACCACGCCGCATGCACGCAGGCACACACACGCACTTTCAGATTCTTACGGTGTCTGGAGCTTCCAGGGCGTTTGCAGCGAATAGAATGTTTCTAATCAGCAACAATGCACATCAGGTGTTTCACACGTGAAATTTTTAGGAAAAGTACGAGGGGAGAGTTGAGGGAGGATGTCTGCACTAACAAACTTCACGTGACTGCTATCTGACAAATCCTAGGCATGTCAGTGGCGTGCTCAAAAGTGCCGTGGTCGGTTGCAGTAAATGTTATCGCTATGGACCCAACACAGATGTGCGTGAGATGACGCCGTTCTCTAAAGTATGATATCACTCCGTGCGGCATCAGCGACCATTTAACAGTACACCAACAACACCTATGAGCTTTCAACTTTTATCATGTACACACCGTTTAGGTTATCGTAAGTGAAGAAGGTTTGATTCATCTTTGAACCACTGCTTCACTTTATGTAGTGTTGCATTATCAGTGTGTGTAGTGTGTGTGTGTGTGTGTGTCGGGAGTGTGTGTGTGTGTGTGTGTGTTGTGTGTGTGTGTGTGTGTGGGTAGTTCTTAGTTTAAGTTTCATTACATATCTTTTTCTTTTTTTTTTATTCGTTTTTTTTTTGGGGGGTGTCTAATTTACACTGCAAAACAGTCGTTATTTGATTCTTTAAAAAGCAAAAAGAGAAGAGCACACAAAAAAAGTGTGAAGTAAAGCAGATTTAATGCACGACACAAAAAAAAGAAAGAATCATAATTTTGCTAACATGAAAACGCTTGAAGCAACCAATGTTTCATGCACTCTCTGAAACTTGCATGAGATGGCAGGCTTCTGTCAGCATCAGGTAGTTTTGTAGGGGAGACTGGTCTTTTGTTTGCTGATTCATTATGGAATATATGTAATATCAATTTGTGACTTCAGACAATTTTGAATATGTTTAATTCGTGTCTTATGTTAAAAGATACATCATGCGATTTCAGACGCCGATTTTCATCGTTCAATTTGCAACTCATATCGGATGTTATCAAAAGGTATCACGATATTATGACTTATTTATTATTCCCCCCATACTCTCACAACAGTCTCTAAGAAAACACTCCAGTGGACTGTTTTGTAATCAATAATTTGTTGTTGGGTTTATTTTTGTTTTCTGAACAAAATCCTAACACTCAAAAGTCAAAACAGCAAGTTTAATAACTCGATCTAATTTAATATGAAGAATTAACCACTGAAGGTAAATCCATCTATGTGTCAGGTTTTGGTCCATCAATAGTGCCATATTTGCTCACAAGAATAGCTATGGTTTTCCTTGTCAGAGTGCTGTTTGTTGTCCGTCGAGGACGACGAATGGTCATTAGTAATCTGGGATCAGGGGGGTTGTGAGTGCCATAGATGGCTGGTCAGGCCGATCTGCGCCCGAAGACCTAATCACCAGTACGGACAGGGGATGGTGGCAGGCAGCTGGAGATCTGTTGACACTGGTCTTCCTGTCATCTGCGCTGCTCAGCTGCAGGCAATTTGGTGCTTTAAGGTCTCTGCACCTTTGCGGACAGCTGATCGCCATCCCATTTCTGTTCTGGGCAGTCTGCTCCCATGTTGTGTGGCTGATGTTGATGGCCTTCAGGGAGGATTTGAGGCTTGTCTTGGAATAACAGCTTCCTCTGGCCTCCATGAGAGGCGTTTTGCCCTGTTGCGTTCGACCAAAACGATAGTTTTCTTTGGCAGCCGAGGTTGGCATGCGAACTAGTTGACTGTCCAGCGAAGCTGTGACTGCATAGGATGGTGAATTGGCTTAGGCAGCCGCACAGTGAGGACTTGTAAGGTCCGGAATTTGTCTTGCACTTATGCCCAATGGTCTTCTGTTGCCAAAGTGTTGTGGAAATGGTCTAGGGCTTTCCTGGTCGTGACGTGGTACTGTCGATGTTTCTCAGCCATAGAGCAGTGTGGTGAAAATATGGCCCGATACACTGTATCTTGGTCTCTAGGGTGATGCCGCTTCCTGTTCCTTGGAGTCTGCCAAATGCGGCACCTAGCTTTCGCGAGCCGGGCATTCCCTTGTATTGTACTCACCTGTCAAAGTGAAATATGGCCAGGTAAGGTTTCAACTCAGCAAATCTATCTAAAAGATACAAAGAGTGAACATGTAAAAATGGGTCACGTGTTTTCGAGAATGCATGCCCAATCTTTCTAAGTGTGCTTTGCTTTATTTTTTTGTTGTTGTTGATAAACGTTATTTTTTGTTTTCTTTCTTTCTTTTCTTTTCTTTCTTTGCTGTTTTTTTTTCTGTCTTTACATTTATTGTAACGACAGTATTCTACAGGTCTATACAAAACAAATGATCATGTTCCCCTGATGACACTCTCTTTGACTCGTTACAAAGGTGTATACAGCCAATTTGATTGATCTGATATCATTTCTTGGACTTAGTTATTGAAGCACGGATTTTTTTTAGAAAGTGTAAATAAAGACTTTAAAATTTCGACATAAAAATCATTGAGTGATGCAGAGCTGTTCAGAAATCCAAAAACAGCGATCGCCTGTAGGGTTGATTTTACGGTTGAGGTATTACTTGAGTGGTACCACTTTCCGCTAGGTCTGATGAACATGATTTCCATGATGGATGGTGTCACAGAGACCACCGACAAGCACACGCACACCACAACACAAACACACACAACACACACAACACACCACACACACCACAACACACACAACACACACAAATACACACACGCACGCACGCCACGCACGCCACGCACGCACGCAAGCACGCACACACACACACTTTACCACGACCGCATGCACGCGCACAACGCCACACCACACACACACAACACACACACACACACACACACACTCACACCCACACACACACATCACACCCACACACACACGGACGCACACACCACACACACACACCACACATACACACACACACACACACAACAAACACACACACACACACCACCACACACACACACACACACACACACACACACACACACATGCACACCACACATTGTCTTCTGTGTTATTTGTCTGTCTGTCTTCCTCTCTCTTCTCTTTCTTCCTCTCTCTCTCTCTCTCTCTCTCTCTCTCTCTTTCTCTCTCTCTCTCTATCTCTTGGCATTATTTCTTAATAAGTAATCCTATGTTTTTTGTTTATGTTATAGCTTATTTCCTTTCTGCATACACAAATAATGCTGTCATTCAGCCGTCCTTTCTACCATGTGGCTTACTGCAATTAAAGCAATATCTTGCGTATTGGTGTTTTAGTAACGTATCCATTTTTCTCTACTGTAAAATCCTTTACATTTTAGTCATATGTTCACATACACACACGCACACATTCATGTAAACTGTCTTTTTATTTTGAGTCAACATATTCTCCCTTATCTTTATTTTCTGTAAATGATGTATATATGTGATTTCTGTTGTCAGAGTGTTCTATTTCTTATAATGCATGACATTTTCCCCCGTTGTTTTTGTTGTGGGGGGCTTTTTTTTTTTTAATGACAAAGCATTTTTGACAGTCCCTATGAACGTACCATGCAGTAATTCAGTCGATGGTCTTTCCACTGTTCGTATGAAAATGAAAGAAGAATGGTGTTCATTTATGCGCCATTCGTGTGTGATTCTCGCACCTTCTCATTTTGTTTTTGGTCTGAATTGTATGGCTGTTCAGTATCGTGCCACGATGTATGTGTGTGTTGCATGTAATATACACCACACACTCACACAAAACACACACACACTCTCTCACTCACACCCCACACACAACACACACATATATATATTTATATATATATATATATTTATAAATATATAAATAGATATATTTAAACAAAATAATAAAATTCAAGGATAAGTACGCACCGTTCCAGCATCTTACAGAGCAGTTGGTGGTGTAGCAATGACTGCAATGAAATATTGGATTATAAACAAAGCTTGCTCTTATGTCTTAAGATTAAAGAAATAGGGGGAGTAAGCATTCATATCTGCAGTGGTAGATGATTGCCTAACTAACAGTAAGTTGCTTGAGTGGGTGAATGGGAAAAATAATAATAAATGTTCTAATATGAGCTTCAGCAAGCTTCTATTCTCAAGGGGGAGACATCCTCCAATTGGGAGGGAGGGAAAACTCACATAACATATAAACTCCTGAGTATATACTCGATATTTCGAAACTTGGTGCGTTTTATCCTCAGTGGACCGCGGGAGGGAAAGTTGGTAATTTGAATCTCTGCTTTTCAGTTTTCTGTATTATCTACTTTTCACAAGAAAATGTAGCTTGTTTTGCTCTTTTTTGATTTTCTTTGTTCTTAGATGGCACCTTTGGTTGGTTTTTTGAAAACTAACAATAAAACTACGGTATTTGCCACACCATCCTTTTCTGGGATGCATTCTTCTGAAAAACTGAAAAGGAGAGGAGGTCAAATTATCACTTTTCAGCGCGTCACTGAGGAGAAACCACCAAGTTTCGAATTTGGTATATGACCAGGAATTTATATGTTAGTGAGTTTCCCCCCTATTGGAGGATGTTCCCCTTGGAGAATATAAGCTTGCTGAAGGCTCATTATGAGAAGCATTTATTTTATTTTTCCCCATTACCCACTCAAGCACATACTGTTAGTTAGGCAGAATCCAGTCTTCACTGCATATTCTGAATGTTATCTCCCCTTTTTTCATTAATCTAAGGACATAAAGAGCAGCTTTGTTTTATTAATGCAATATTTCTTGCGTCATTGCAACACCATCTGCTCTGTAAGTTGCTGGAACGGTGCGGTACTTATCCTTGGAATTATTATTTTTGTTGTATTTTTGTCCCTGCGGATTCATTCCAAGAACTGGACCACTGCACTGTGTGTTCTTAGAGGATTAGCAATTTTATATTTTTTACTTTTCACAGAAATTGTTAGCTTGTTATGCTCTTTTATGATATTCTTTTGCTTCTTAGATGGAACTTTGGTTGGTTTTGTGAAAACTCAATCAAACATACTACGGTATTGAACACCAACTTTTTCTGGGATTGCATTTTCTTAAACGAAAAAGCAGAGGGAGGTCAATTACCACTTTCCGCGGGCACTGTGGAGAACCCACCAAGTTTCGAAATTATCGGTATATGACCAGGAGTTATATGTTAGTGAGTTTCCCTCCCTCAGGAGGATGTTCTCCTTGGAGATATACGCTTGCTGCAAGGCTTCATTTTGAGAAGCATTTTATTCTATTTTTTCCCCATTCTCCCACTTCATGCACATAATGTTAGTAGTGCTGAACTCATCTACCACTGCAGATATGAATGCTTTCTCCCTATTCTTTAATCTAAGACAATAAGAGCAAGCTTTGTTATAATTCAATATTCTCTCTCTCTCTCTCTTCTCTATATATATATATTAAACAATTTATAAAAAAACATGAAGAGGTGTTGTGGTTGGTGTGCCTGCATTTATTTTTGTGCGTTATATATATATATGTGTGTGTGTGTGTGTGTGTGTGCGACCTCCCTGAGCGTGTGTGTGTGAGGGAGAGAGGAAGACAGACAGACAGAACATACAGACAGATGGCAAATTTTTCAAACTTAACTCATCCACAAATAGTTTAATTGCAAAGGGCAAGACTTATCTGCAATGAGATTCAAGAACAGACGTAGACACGTGTCGGCGATATACTGAAAATTATGAAAGAAAATATTTGAATACAAAATGTTCTTCCTGGAAATTACTTGGCATTTGATGTGTAAATTGACAACAGTTTTCCTTTCCTTCCAGTGCTCTTTAAAAAATGAAGTATCTACGAGGCAAGTTACAATTCTCTCTTCATTTTGCAGTAAAAGAAGCAAGGTTCTTCAGGAACATTAAGTTTTTCGTAGGAGGCCAAATGTATTTATCACTTAAGTGTTATAGGATGTACAAGAAAAAAAGACAGACAGACAGGACAGAGGACGAATGAAACTTATACAATGAAAAGAGAGTGAGAAGAGAGAGAGTGAGAGAGAGAGAGAGGAGAGAGAGAGAGAGAGAGAGATGAGACAGACAGACAGAAGCCGACAGAGGACAGAGGACAGACCGGCAGAGAGAGACTGCGTGTGTTTGTGGAGGTAAGTGCGTGGATTAGTTGCAGCGCAGCGTTGTGGACGGTTTATTTGCGTTTGTGGTATGGATGCGTGTGTGTGTGTGTGCGTGGTGGGTTTGCATAATGACTCAGACATCTTCATATCTTCATCATCACATCATTCTGCATCCAATCCTCGATCAATGAAATTAGTATTAATAATAAACAATGATGATGATAATGATGATGATGTTGATAATGATTATAACAATTAACGATAATAAGCTGATAATAATAATTAATAGATGTAGTAGGTGTTAGTAGTAGTAGTAGTAGTAAGTAGTAGTAGTAGTAGTAGTAGTAGGGTAATTGGATAATAATAATGATTTTTTCATTATGGTGATGATGATGATGATGATGATGATGATGATGATGATGATGATGATGATGATGATGATGATGATGATGATAGTTTAAGGTGGACAGGATTTGATTACGATCGGTGAGTTAAAAGCTACAGTGCTATTGAAACAAAGGACAAAAAGTAGTAGTAGTAGTAGTAGTTGTAGTTGTAGTAGTAGTAGTAGTAGTAGTAGTGTAGTTAAGTGTAGTAGTAGAAAGAAGAAGAAAGAAAGAAAGAAAGAAAAGGAAGAAAGGAAGAAGAGAAAGAAAGAAAAGAATAAGAAAGAAAGAAAGAAGAAAGAACAAAGGAAAGAAGATAGAATCGGATTATAAGTATCAAAAAAATAGAATACTCGAAAAAAGGTGGATAGTGATAAGTGAAGATGATGAAAAAAATTTTCGATATGTGTGCGAAGGAAGAGGGAGAATAGTGTAACACGAGTTAAATAATGGGTAGTGGATAGTGTGTTATGGAGAGAATAGCTGTTACACGCGTTAAAATAATGGGTAGTCGGATCGTGTGTTTATGGAGGAGGAGAATAGCAGTTAACACGAGTTCTATAATGGGAAGTCGGATGTGTTGTCTATGGAGAGGTACTAGGCCTTAACAAGGGCCGGGTATTGTGGAGTGAAAGGCACATGCTATTTTTGGAGTGTGTTGATGCAAGTGGGCTTGAATCAGTCTGTTCATTGCAATGGCCACAGGAAAAAAAGCAAGGAATTAAATCATTTTGAGTGAACTTCGAGTTCACACTGAAAGCTTATCTTACGCGGTGTTTGTCTTCTTTGGTCGTGGTGGGTTTATCCCAAGTAGATATTGCCTGGCCTTATGGAGAGGCAGCAGACGAAACGATCGAAAGAACAGTAGAGAAAAAAAGTTGTTTGTTTTTATATTAAAGAAACAACAGTTTTTGTTTGAATTCTGGGGTGATTACGGGATGTGGGAACATATTTGATGATTTTCATACACGCTTTTTTTCCTTGCGGTCTTCTTTAAAATTCTAAATCGTTTTGATCGTGATTGGAATTTTTTCTAAAATCCTAAATTGTTGCTTCACTCAATAGGTAAGATGTGGATTCTGTGATTGATCGTAATGGAAGTATTTCTCATTTATTTTACTTACATAGAGCTTGTCTTTCTTAGGTCAGGCACACTGCTATTTGGTGCCACTGACGGCCCCTTTCGGCTATTTGCGTGACGTCCGTGCCAAGAACATTTTGATTTTTTCTGAGAAAAAAAATTGATGGATTAGACGGGGGTGTTTTGATGACAAGGAGTAGATTTATCTTGTGTTCAGGCGTGGTCAGCATTTGTCTGTGACCAAGAAAAAAAAGAAAAGTGAAATGTCTGTATGTACCCCAATATTGTTGATGTACATTTTGGGGAAACTGTGGGACTATTGTATATACTGGCCGAGAAAAAAAGAGAAATTAAAATCCGGCGTTCCAAAAGAAGTTAGCCAAGAGAGAATTTTTTTTTCGGGGAAGAAACTTTAAAATGGTATTTGATTTGTTTTACTGAAAGAAGGAGTCAGATGTGGGTTGCGGCAAGGCGCATGATTGTCTTTGCATGTGAGTGTGGTTTGTAGAGACCGTTCGTTTTGTGACAGTTGTAACGACGTTGAAACAATTGAAGAGAATTGAACAGAGTTTTAAAAGATTTGTGTGACGTTTGGTTTATTTAAATCATAGTTGGGCAATATGATTCGTGTTGTGTTTTCGTTGCTGTGATCACAAGTCAGGTAAGTTCACGTTCAGGTGGGGCATCTCTGAACAAAGTTTTCATGAAAGTGTGCTGTAAAAGTGTTATGTCTCACATCGGGCAAAGTCCCAACACTCTAGAAGTGTATGTCTCACTGTGAGTGGAACATGAATGGAAGCACCTCTGAGTTCTTCACTTTAATTTTATATATTTTTTTTTAACATACATCCATACATATATTTTTCCTCCTTATTCTCTCTGTCTGTCTGTCTGTCTGTCTGTCTCTATCTTTGTCTCTCTCTCTCTACATAACATAGTATGTTTTACATACAAACATATGCTTTCTCTCTCTCCATATTATATATGCATGTGTTTACTACATACATTCTTCTCTCTCTCTCTCTCTCTCCTCTCTCTCTCTCTCTCTCTCTCTCTCTCTCTAAAATGAAGATATCTACAGAGCAAGTTACAATTCTTCTTCATTTTGCAGTAAAAGAAGCAATGACTCTTCATGAACATTAATTTTCTCGTATGAGGCCAATGTATTTATCACTTAAGTCTTTATGGGATGTACAAGAAAAAAAGGACAGACAGACAGACAGATGGACGAATGAACTTATACACATGACAAAGAGAGAGAGAGAGAGAGAGAGAGAGAGTGGAGAGAGAGAGATGAGAGAGAGAGAGAGAGAGAAGAGACAGGGGACGGGAACAGAGACAGAAAAACAGGCAGAGAGAGACTGCGTGTGTTTGTGGAGGTAAGAGCGAGGGTGCGCGCATGCGTGTGGACGTGTGCGTTTGTGTATGGATGCGTGTGTGTGTGTGTGTGTGTGCGTGCGTGTGGGTTTGCATAATGACAGACATCTTCTCATCATCATCATCATCATCATCATCATCATGATGAAAATAGTAATAATAACAATGATGATGATAATGATGATGATGATGATAATGATTAAAACAATAACGATAATAATATGATAATAATAATAATAATAATAATAATAATAATAGTAGTAGTAGTGTAGTAGTAGTAGTAGTAGTAGTAGTAGTAGTAGCGGTAATATGGATAATAATAATGATTTTATCATTATGGTGATGATGATGATGATGATGATGATGATGAGATGATGATGATGATGATGATGATAGTAGGTGGAAAGGAATGATAACGATCGGTGAGTAAAAAGCTAACAGTGCTATTGAAACAAAGGAAGAAGAAGTAGTAGTTGTAGTAGAAGAAGAAGAAGAAAGAAAGAAAAGAAAGAAAGAAAGAAAAGAAAGAAAAAGAAGGAAGAAAGAAAGAATCGGAAATATAAGTATCAAAAAACAGAATAAGAAAAACGGTGGATAAGTAGATAAGTGAAGATTGATGAAAAAATTTGCGATAGTTTGCGAAGGACAGAGGAGAGAATAGCTGTACCCCGAGTTTAAATAATGGGGTAGTCGGATAGTGTGTCTATGGAGAGAGTACTAGGCTAGCGTTGTGGGTGAAAGGCACATGCTATTTTTGGATGTTGATGCCAAGGGGGCTTTGAATCTGTCAAGGAGCGTGAAACCTCTCACAAAAGGCATTAGACGCTTGGATGCAAAGGGACGTTGTACGTAGTATACAAATAGGTAATAGACCAATTATAGGTAATAGACCAATTAACCAGGGTGCCTTCCCCATCGCACACAGGCTGAACGGTGTGAAAGAAGGCGACGTGGTCAGATGACAAACAACACCTAGGAGAGAGTTCGGACCTCCCCGGTGGCGAAAGGGGGGAGGGATGTAACCACTACGACCTCGGCGATCCAAGTGAGCGCTAAATGCTCAGTCAGCTGATGTTCTTGTGTAAACAGTCAAGTGAGAGCAGGAGTCTTGGATTCATTCGGATGGTATTGCCGTGGGTCACTGTGTTGGTTCTATTGTCAGGCTGGCTGAATGCGTGTGGAGGGTTGTAGTAGCCCTCTTTAAGATAATTACTGTGTTAAGTAACCACCGAAGTCGGCGGAATTTCGATGTCCATCTGGTGCTAAAGTGTGTGTTTGCTAATCAATTAGGTAGGGGTGTGTGTAAATGCTGATGTGTGAGAGAATGCAGCGAGTGGAGAATTCACGGTACTTGTGAACTAGGGGTTTGAGAAGAAGCGGGGACAAAGGCATGGCCCGAAGGGGAATCCTTTGTTTCCTCCCTATATAAACTGAGGGAGAACAACGTGTCGGGGAACAACACCAGGAGAGAGTAGAGAGAGAGAGAAGGCAGAGGAGAGAGAGAGGAGAGGAGTGGGCAGGACAGAGAAAGGGTCGAGAGAAAACGTGGTCTGGGAGATAGAAGAGACAGCAAGGTCTTAGAGTTAAAGACAAGCTGGAAGAGAAGGAAACTAAGTTTGAAGCCCAGAGGTGGGTGAAGACAGACAAACTGAATTTAAACCCCAGAGGTGGGTGAAGAAGACGAAGAAGAAGAGTTCGACGTCGAGATCCCAGAAACGACCACGAAGACCAGTCCTGAAGCCTGGAGCCAGTCAACCAAGGGCATCACCATCAAGCAGTGCTGAAGAAGACGTGAAGAGACTTTTTTCAAGAACTGTGGTGTGGTGTGAAAGCGTGGTTGTGTTGTGTGAAAACCTGGCCAGGTAAGAAGTCATTTTATTATAACCGGGATTTAGGAAGTATTGATCTTTTAATGTGTTGATTTATTCATTGTGTGTGATTGATTGTTCATGATTATTATAAGTAGCATAGAAATTGTATTTCTTGTTCTCAGTCGTGTTAGGAAAGAAACGAATGCGTGACATCCCATTCCCAGAGAGAGGTGAATGTTTGGTGGGTGCATGAGTGTGCATATGCGTGTTTGAGTGCAAAGATAACCTTGGTGTGTTAAGCCTGACTAATAATACATCAACTTAGTGCACTTAAGCAATACCATCACGATTTCCCCCGTCCTGGACAAGTGGCGAGCCTGCAGGATTGCATGGCCCAAATTAGTTTCAGGAGGGAAACAAAGTGAGTACTAGAGTAGTACTGGGGCGAAGCGTCCACAAAGGCAATTTTAATTAGCTCTTCTAATTATTTCCTTTAGTTCTTTGAGTGTTGAGTATTGATTGTGTGTAGGGTGGTTGTATTAATCAGAGGTCGTTCAGAGAAACGAAGAATGAGGTTCTAGTCTTAACTCTCACAGAAGCTGTGGTTTACGATTAAGGCTCTTTTGAGTCGGAACATACCACTTGTTGGTGTACTCGTCACTTTTGGGTTTAGATAAACTGTTTACTGACTTTTTTCGGGCCTATAAGAGTAACTGTTTTAGTGGTGCTAAAACGACAAAATGGCTAAAGAAAGTTTTACTCCCATTGAGAAACTGATGAGTTTAGGGGAGAAACTGGGATATACGGAGATGAACTGCGTAGATTCATTGAAACTCAGCAGAAGACTGAGAGAGATGAAAGGGCTGAAAGAAGGAAATTTGAAAAGGAACAGCTCGCAGCTGTCAAAAGTAATCTAGAGGCAGAAAGTGCAGCTGCTAAAACGAGAGCAGAGGCAGAAAGTGCAGCTGCCAGAGCTAGAGCAGATGCAGAGAGTGCAGCGAGAGCTAGAGCAGATGCAGAGAGTGCAGCTGCCAGAGCAAAGCAGATGCAGAGAGTGCGGCTGCAAGGGCAAGAGCAGAAGCGGAATCAGAGATTTTAGCCAAACAAATTGAGTTGGAAAGAATAAAATCTGAAAATCGTAGTGAAATCGACCCCAGTTCTGAGTCAGTAGGCGCAGACTAGTTGCGCACCTAGACCTAAACTCCCACTGTTCAGAGAAGAAACTGATTCGATCGATGCCTTATCAGTCGGTTTGGGAATCGTTTGCCGAGCACGAGGGCTGGCCCGAAGATGAATGGGCAATAAACCTGTCTGCCTTGTTGACAGGTCGTGCGTTACACACAGTTTCCACCTTACCCAAAGGTGATCAGAGAGATTTTGACAAGGTGAACAAGCGGTGCTAAAGGCATATGATTTGACTGAAGAAGGTTTTAGGCGTAAGTTTCGCGAGGCGAGAATCGAAACAGGGTGAGACATACACACAGTTCGGAGTTAGACTGGACCACTATTTTAACAAGGGGTAGAACTGAGTGGAGTAGACAGTGATTTTGAAGGCCTCAAGACACTGGTGATGAAGGAACAGATACTTGATGGTTGTGGGACGGGCCTCACAATCCACATTAGGGAAAAAGGAGCAACCACAATAGCTGAAGTGCTTGAGACAGCAGAGACTTACCGGGAAGCGAGGCGTGATTTGCCTGAACAAGAGGAAAGCCTGGAAGCATATTCAGAGGATAGCAGGCCACGACATGACTCACGTAATGATGTCAGTAGTACACACCCGTAGGCCCACAGCGTCACGTGAGCAAACAAGGGTGAAAACCAATTTGCCACGTGGCTAGGAATGAGCGTACCTGTTTTTGTGTGATAAGACAGGACACTTGGCTAGAGACTGCCGATTTAGACCTCAGAAAGCAGCAGCAATGAGGATTAGGCCAAGAGAGAGGCAGGTAGAAAAGATGAAGAAGATGACAGTGTTATTTTGTCTGGATTGTGCTGTGTGTTCACAGATTCAGGCGATAACATGGATGTGCACAAAGGCAGAGTAGGGGACAATGTAGTTAATGTCATTAGAGACTCTGGGTGCACTGGCGTAATGGTGAAGGAGTCCTGGTTGAGAAGGGACAATTCACAGGTAAAGCACAGAGGTGTAGACAATATAGATGGAACAATAGCAGAATTCAAAACGGCACTGGTGTTCATTGATACACCATCTATAGTGGAGTCGTACAGGCGTTGGCTGTTCCAAAGCCGCCGTATGATTTGGTATTGGGAAATTTCAGGAGCACGTGGGTACGAAAACCCAAACCCTGACTTCTCTGTTGAATCAGGGAAAAGAAATCACGGGAGAGAAAGGCCCCAGGCGGTCACACACTTCAGAAAGCACTGGAGCGTGTCCGGGGAGACAAACCCACTCACTTACGGGCAGAACAAAGGGCGATTACTCGCTCAGAAAACTGATTGGTTTTGCTCACAGGGCAGAAGAAAAATGTTAAAGAGGGCACAATCGGGTTTGAGATAAAGGACGGGGAATTGTACCGAACTTTCACTCACTTGAGTTCGGGAAAGACAAAACGAAAGATCGTTGTGCCTACGAAGCACAGAAAGGCAGTGATGTCAGAAAAACATGTGACGTCAGCCTGGGCCATCTCGGTAAGAAGGCCACACAAAAGGCAGTGACGCGAGAGTACTACTGGCCGGTATCCTTGGCGATATCAGGCGTTTCTGTGCGCATTGCAACACATGTCGCGTGGTGCGACAACGTGGGTTAGTGAGTGAAGAAAGAGTGACGGGACCGTAGGCCAAAATAAAATGGTCAGTCGAGAAAGTCAGGTAGTGGGTGCGTGTGTCTTGTGCAGTGTTGTGTATGCGTGACGTGGCTGGTTGCGGGCCACGTGTATGAAGAGAAAGGGAGAGAATTTCCGTAGAAACATAATGGTTTTATGGCCACACGACTTAGAGCTGGTGGAGATTTCAGATTTATTTTTGATATTTGCTTGGATAGTGTGTATGTATTGATTTTTCTCTAATTTTTTTGTTGCAAGACAAATCTTGCGTGCGTTCTCTGGTGTAAGTAGGCTTATGAGAGGCGATATTAGCACTGGTTTAAATGGGAAAGTATGAGAGTTTCATCTCCTTGAATGTGTTTTAGCCAATGCAGGGCATTGTCTTCGAGTGGGGGGAATTTGTCAAGGAGCGTGAAACCTCTCACAAAAGGCATTAGACGCTTGGATGCAAAGGGACGTTGTACGTAGTATACAAATAGGTAATAGACAATTATAGGTAATAGACCCAATTAACCCGGGTGCCTTACCCATCGCACACAGCCGAACGGTGTGAAAGAAGGCCGACGTGGTCAGATGACAAACAACACCTAGGAGAGAGTTCGGACCTGCCCGGTGGCGAAAGGGGGAGGGATGTAACACTACGACCTCAGCGATCCAAGTGAGCGCTAAATGCTCAGTCAGCTGATGTTTTGTGTAAACAGTCAAGTGAAGAGCAGGAGTCTTGGATTCATTCGGATGGTATTGCGTGGGTCACTGTGTTGGTTCTATTGTCAGGCTGGCTGAATGCGTGTGGAGGTTGTAGTAGCCTCTTTAAGATATTACTGTGTTAAGTAACCACCGAAGTCGGCGGGATTTCGATGTCCATCTGGTGCTAAAGTGTGTGTTTGCTAATCAATTAGGTAGGGGTGTGTGTAAATGCTGATGTGTGAGAGAATGCAGCGAGTGGAGAATTCAGGTTTCTTGTGAACTAGGGGTTTGAGAAGAAGCGGGGACAAAGGCATGGCCCGAAGGGGAATCCTTTGTTTCCCTCCCTTTTAAAACTGAGAAAGAACAACTTGTCGGGGAACAACACCAGGAGAGAGAGAGAGAAGGCCAGAAGGTGAGAGAGAGAGGAGAGGGGTGGGCAGGACAGAGAAAGGGTCGAGAGAACGTGGTTGGGAGATAGAAGAGACAGCAAGGTCTTAGAGTTAAAGACAAGCTGGAAGAGAAGGAAACTAAGTTTGAAGCACAGAGGTGGGTGAAGACAGACAAACTGAATTTGAACCAGAGGTGGGTGAAAAAGACGAAGAAGAAGAGTTCGACGTCGAGATCCCAGAAACGACCAACGAAGGACCAGTCTGAAGCCTGGAGCCAGTCAACCAAGGGCATCACCATCAAGCAGTGCTGAAGAAGACGTGAAGAGACTTTTTTCAAGAACTGTGGGTGTGGTGTGAAGCGTGGTTGTGTGTGTGAAAACCTGGCCAGGTAAGAAGTCATTTTATTATAACCCGGGATTAGGAAGTATTGATCTTTTAATGTGTTGATTTATTCATTGTGTGTGATTGATTGTTCATGATTAATTATAAGTAGCATAGAAATTGTATTTCTTGTTCTCAGTCGTGTTAGGAAAGAAACGAATGCGTGACATCCCATTCCAGAGAGAGGTGAATGTTTGGTGGGTGCATGAGTGTGCATATGCGTGTTTGAGTGCAAAGATAAACTTGGTGTGTTAAGCCTGACTAATAATACATCAACTTAGTGCACTTAAGCAATACCATCACGATTTCCCCGTCCTGGACAGAATCCAGTCTGTCATTGCAATGCGCCACATGAAAAAAAGCAAGGAAAAAACCATTTGTGTGAACTTCGAATTCACACTGAAAGCATACCTTTACGCGGTGTTTGCTCTTCTTTGGTCGTGGGTGGGTTTTTCCCCGTAGATATTGCCTGGCCCTTTTGGCAGAGGCAGCAGACGAAAAAGATCGAAGAACAGTAGAGAAAAAAGTTTGTGGTTTTTTAAATTAAAGAAACAACAGTTTTTGTTGATTCTAGGGTGATTACGGGATGTGGGAACATATTTGATGATTTTCAATACAAGCTTCCTTGCGGTCTTAAATTCTAAATCGTTTTAATAGTGATTGGAATGATTTCTAAATCCTACATTGTGCACACACTCAATAGGTAAGATGTGGATTCTGTGATTGATCGTACTGGAAGCATTTCATTTATTTTACTTACATAGAGTCTTGTCTTTCTAGGTCAAGCACCTGCATTTGGTGCACTGACAGCCCCTTCTCGGCTCTTAGCGTGACGTCCGCTGCCAAGAACATTTTGATTTTCTTCTGAGAAAAAAAATGATGGGAATAGACGGGGGTGTTTTGGTGACAAAGAGTTGATTTACTTGTGTCGGGCGAGGTCAGCATTTGTGTGACCAAGAAAAAAAAAGAAAAGTGAAATGAATGTATGTACCCAAAATAATGTTTGATGTACATTTTGGGGACAACTGTGGATTAATTGTATATACTGGCCGAAGAAAAAAAAGAGAAATTAAAATCCCCGCGTACCAAAAGAAGTTAGCCACAGAGAGAGAAAAAGATTTTTTTTTCCGGGGGAAGAACTTTAAAATGGTATTCTGATTTGTTTTACTGAAAGAAAGGAGTCAGATGTGGGTTGCGTGCGAGGCCGCATGATTGTCTTTGCATGTGAGTGTGTTTGTAGAGACCGTCGTGTGACAGTGGTAACCCGACGTTGAACAATTGAAGAGAATTGAACAGAGTTTTAAAAAGATTGTGTGACGTTTGATTTATTTAAATTCATAGTTTGGGCAAAGATTTCGTTGATTGTGTTTCGTGCTGTGATCCCAAGTCAGAAGTTCACGTCAGGTGGGGCATCTCTGAACAAAGTTTTCATGAAGTGTGCTGTAAAGTGCTATGTCTCACATCCTGCAAGTCCCAACACTCTAGAAGTGTATGTCTCACTGTGAGTGGAACATGAATGGAATGCACCGTGGAGCTTCTTCACCTTTTAACAGATAATAATGGGTGTAAAACGAGTGGCCTATATGCAAACGGCACAAGACTGTTTCATCTTTGCGACTACCTTGGGAACATGGTAAAAACTCTTTCAGGTTTGGGCGGATTTTGTACAGTTTGTTATCGGTCAGCAACTTCCATTCCTCTTGCCAGAGGTCTTTGACATAAGCCTGTGTTTGGGGTTTCAGATCAGTGTGTGGATAGACAATCTGCTCAACTTTTCCTTTCTGGTACTCTTGGCAAGTTGATCAATCACCTCGTTGCCTCGAATGCCCACATGGCTGGACACTCAAGCAAAAACTATGTTGGATCAATCTGATTTCAGAGAGGTGTACAGTTCGAAAACTTTCAGCAGCTGAGAGTGCTTGAGATTTCGGCCGGCAATGGCCTCCAAAGCAGAAAGGGAGTCTGATACAATGAGGAAATCTTTCACGACTACCAGAGGGAAATCCTTATGTTTGGAATTACAGACCATTTTAAGAGCCAGAACCAAGGTTGTCAGCTCAGCAGTGTAGATGGAGCTATCTGTGGTAATGTGTTCAGTACATCTCTGAGGGGGATCTACTGCACAAAACACAGCAGAGGCAACTTCCTCCTCAGCTTTGGAACTGTCAGTGAAAATTCTTTTGAAGGAGGATGGAAACTTTGAACACAGTTCAGCAAAAAGGGACCTATATGCTAAGGAAACTAGTGGAATCTTTACGGTACGAGGCTACATCAAACCGGGTCTCTGGAGTGAAGAAGGTTCAAGGAGGGTCTTTAGGAAACTTGAATAGATCACAAACTACTCCCAGTTCTATATCTGCTTTGTTCAAATGGGGAAGAAGACGAATTCCAAGGGTAGAATGGAACTGTGGTAGTGATCGAATTTCTTTTGGAACTTGGGTCAAAAACACAGTTTAGGTTTAGTAAAGGATCAGAGTTTTCATTTGGATTGAGAAGTTGAGGGATACAGACAAGTTGTTCAACGT
>JAFLJL010006894.1:0-11076 GCA_018398815.1 Conus ventricosus
TTTAAATCACAAACACGTAACAATTAAAGTGAATCAGAAATATTCCGATTGATTAAAAGGTTTATTTGGACATAAAACTACATTCATGGACAGAATTCTGCATTAAATAAGGTTTAGAACTTAAAATGAATAATTCTATCAACAGAAAAGCTCAGCGTTAAATTATAATACAAGTATGCGATGACAGATCAAGCTGAAGCAGAAGAAATCTGGATAGACATAATTTACTTCTGTGTATAATAGACATGCTCCATTCCTGAAGATTTGAGTCATCTTACAAAAACCCGACATGTGCCCCTGAGACTTGCTGTTGTGAGTCTTTCTCATCAAATGACAGAGCCTTTTTTTCTGAAAACGGGTGTGTTGTGGGAGAACTTCTTTCCTGTCCAATGATCGAGTCTGAGCAAGGTTTGCCTTTGAACGCTGAAGATAACTTCCATTGTGAGCACGATTATGGTGACCAGTATCAGTGTAACTGTACGCTAGTTGTCCTGTTGAAGCCTGCACTGTCACTGTTTGCAGAACTATGAACACACGTTATACTTACTGCATTTTGGGTCATTTGGTGGGTACTTTTTCTCTCCCTAAAAAGGTGAAGAAAAAACTCTTAGTGTAGGGGTTCACAGATCTGTTAAAAAAAAAAAAAAAACACCCACCAATCTCACCACCAATCAACTACAGCTACTACCATCGATCTCATCACCACCACCAATCAACTATAACTATCTTAGCAAAAACGTCGGTCTCTTCACCAAGACTTGACTTTATCTTCATCCTTATCTTCATCCACTGGACGGGCAACGATCAACTTGCTGCTTATTCTGCCGCTTGGCGGGAGGCGGCGTAGGAACTGGAGAAGAATAAAGATGAGGAGGAAGAAAAAAGAGAAGAAGAAAAACTTCAACAAGAAAGAAAAAGACTTGCGGCTGTCAGAACACCGATGTCCTACTGTACGATGGTTTGATCTTCAGATATCACTTTCCGCTTTTCACACCGAAGGACTAGCTGTTTCCGCCACGTCTTAGCTCAGAACCGGGAGGAAGAAGGGGGAAGGAAGGAACTTTAAAAGTATTATAAAAAAACAGAGCAGGGCGAGGGTAAACGCCTGGGTGTACATACTCAACCGGGTTTCTAGCTATGTGCCATCCTTGATCTGTAGAGCCGGAGTCTTCTTCTTCTTCTGTGTACGCAGGCTGATACTCCTGCGGACACTCCCTGTGTGGACAGGCAGGTATTAATCCCATCTGCTCAACAAAGGGAGTGGGGTTTTGTGTGTGTATGACCGTTTATTATCCCGCCATTAAGGCAGCCGTACTCCATCTTCGGGAAAAGAGCCGGAGTCAACTGCGACAGCTATGTCACCTGACAAGCTCATTCCAGTCCCTGAATGGCGGTGGGCTTTGACCTGTGTTAAACGCACCAACCAAAAAACCTCCGCTAACCGTTACGATCACCCCAAACAAACCCCTGTCACCTCTGTAAGCCTCATAACCTTTGGTCTGTACCGCCCCCTGGGGACAGAATGAGGCCCTTCTTCGGAGCAGTTCGGCCGAGTGGAAGGAGTTATTTCACGCTCACTTACACTTTGAAGTGCCCTCTGAGCACTTGACAACGCGACAAAACACAGATTGAAACGGTCCTGTGTTCATGGAACCGTAAACACTTTGTCGGAGACGTTCCGGGCATGAAGGACACAACAGATCGACAGAGCTTTTCTGTTTGAGAACGTTTACCCCGCCCTCTCACCCCCTCCATCTTCCTCTCACCCCCTCCCCACCCCATCCTCCTCCTCCTTCCCCTATTGCCTTCTGTCCTCAACAAACACGTACCCCTCACCTTCTTTTTCTTCTTAATAATGCACACTTCCTTTAAACACACACTACACTCGATACGCATCACAAACAAAACACGGAAGATTGGGTCTGAAAACCCGAAACCCAGGCTTATGTCAAAGACCTCTGGCAAGAGGAATGGAACTCGCAGACGGAAACAAACTATTCAAAATCCGTCCAAACCTGAAAAGAGTTTTTACCATATTCCCGAGGCGGTCGTGAAGAATAAACAGTTATGTGCCGTTTGCATACAGGCCACTCGTTTTACACCCATTCTTATCGTCTAAAAGGTGAAGAAGTTCCGTTTTCCATTCCATGTCATGTGCCACTCAGTGAAATATGTTCTTTTAGAGTGTTGGGATGTGAAACATACACATTTACAGCATGACTCCATGAAAACCTTCTTCAGAGATGCCCCACCTGATGTGATCATTGAATTCCTGAGGGAGATCAACAATTTTTTCATCTGATCTAACATTTTACGGAGGAAAGATTTTTAACAAAATTTCCGGTGGTTTTTTTTTTTGGAAGGTGTGTTTTAAAGAGTTGTGTGAATGCGGGTGTTTTTTTTTTTTTCTTCTTTTTTTAAATACTGACTTTGTGAGTTGATTTCAAACGCGGTAACAGCCCTGATTGGCCCTTCGCGGTCGGCTGGGCTGTAAGCAAACATTACCTGGAAGCTTGGGAGAGAGTGCGGAGGGAGCGAACGGTGCAAGGAAGGAGAGGAAGAACGACCTGATGGAATGAAGTACAGACAGACCACAGACAAAAAGCAACAACAACAACAACAACAAAAAGTCAGTCTGGCAGCACGGGAACGACAGACCCAGCTGCTCCGTCCGTTGGCCATGATTCCAGCCCTAACAGTTTGCGGTGGTGTGAGTGAGTGGCCAGTGTCCGCCTGGAGTGACTTGACCTCCCCTCCCCTGACTCCACTCTGTGGCAGCATGGGCCAGCTGCTGGTCCATCGAGTTCACATTCCAACGGATCAGGTCGCTGACACCATCTCCTCGCTGTCAGAAGAAAGGGCACTCCCGACGGACTAATTATTGTTCCTGCATTGTGTTGGGGGAACTTTCTCTCTCTCTCTCACACACACACACACACACACACACACACACACACACACACACACACACACACACTCAAACACACGCACCCACACACGCGCACACTCTCAAAGAGAGAGAGAGAGAGGGGGGGGGGGGGGGGGAAGAGATTAACAATTTAAAAAAAAAGGAAAAATTACATTTCAGCCACACTTTCATTTCAATTTGCATAATATTAACCAATCGTCAGCTTCATCCACTATCAAATTCGAAGTTGCTGACAACAACAAAGACAGCTCTGTCTTCGACGCCGACAAATAACTGAACGAGTTTTCAAAGTGTGAACTACTTGCTGAGTTCACGGTGAAACCAATCAGACTCTGCACGAAAGAAACACGAATTTCCGTTTTGCGGACCACATGACATTCCCTTCTGATGCAGCCGATATGGACAGGCGCTGCTCTCTGATCCCTCTTCGCCTCTACAAACCACCCTCACAGAACGCTCTCCAGCTTCCAGTTCACTGACGGGTCAAGCCTTCTTCCAGAATATGTTTGGCGTTTGTGATAGAGCTGGCTATGGTTGGTGGTAATACCTTTCTCTTACGGCAGACAAATGTTTATTTTTCATTCTCCACGACTTCATTCCAAAGCTTCATGCCATCATCCTCATTCCATAGCGAGACTGGAATCTCCAGAGGAGACAAACAGATGAAAGAGCTTCGCAGAAAAACCCTGGATGGACACCCCAGCAACGATCAGCTGGATATCAACAGAAACGACCAAAAGCTCCAGAGAGAGAGGAACACTATTAACCCAGCCAGATATGCGTTTCATGAAGTCGAGGCGGCAAGAATTCTCGCTTGCTTGGCGAGTGGTCAGCGTTTCATAACACATCCTTGTAGCGGCGAGGGGGAGGGGCTAGGAAAAGTCGAAAGTTCGCTAAACTGCCATTGGGCTGCCTCTCATGCTATGGGCAATCACCGACTTCTGTTAGTCCTCTGATTGGTGCACGAACAGCAATGACGCTCTCTGATTGGTGCACGAACAGCAAGAACGCTCTCTGATTGGTGCACAAACAGCAATGACGCTCTCTGATTGGTGCACGAACAGCAGTGACACTCTCTGATTGGTGCACGAACAGCAGTGACGCTCTCTGATTGGTGCACGAACAGCAGTGACGCTCTCTGATTGGTGCACGAACAGCAATGACGCTCTCTGATTGGTGCACGAACAGCAGTGACACTCTCTGATTGGTGCACGAACAGCAGCAACGCTCTCTGATTGGTACATACAACGATCAAAACGCTGACTGACCCTTCCACAGCAAAAGAGCTTGAAGAAGTCCTCACGTTGTCAATGTGAACGTTTGTCTTGCGCCCGTTCCCTTTATACTCCCCTCGCCTCTCACCTGCCTCGGCCGCAAGGATATGGTTGCCTGCCACCTTGCCAGTTCTCACGTCTGAATAACTCGCCTCCAGGTCGGCGAGTCATTCTGTGCCTGAAGGTCAAAAGATGTCGTATCGGCGGTCCAGGCATGTAAGTGATGTCCATAGGTCTTTGCATACTGACAGGCAAAAACGGAAAGAGAGTTAACCGTCACCCGTCCAGTGCGGGTTTTCGCCACGTCCATACAGGGCTGTGGTACTCCCCTCTACATCCTACACGACGATCTTGGACAGGAGATCACAGGCAAACACATGCTCCGTACCAAGTAACCTGCGTAATCGTGAGTGTGCGGATATCACATCCGACTTCCGTCCGACCCGCCACCGGCAAAGACAGAGGCATAGAAATCGTCTGAAGCACCTCATTGTCTCACTCACTCACTCCCCCCCTCTCTCTCTCGTGTGTGTGTGTGTGTGTGTGTGTGTGTGTGGTGTGTGTGTGTTGTTCGTTCTTTAATTTAACGTCTATCCACCAAACAGTGATCTTAGACAGTATGTAAGTGTTATGTGTGTGTGCATGTGGTGTTTTTGGGTGTATGCATGCGAACGGTTGGTGTTGATTTTGGGCGTACGTAGGTATGTATAATGCAATTAAGCCTAGATAAAATAAATAATAATTTAAAAAATAAATAAATAAAATATAAAAAAACACAACCCCCCCCCCCCCAAAAAAAAAAAAAAAAAAAAAAAAACTCCACATAACTGAATCCAAAACTTTGAAGGAAACACTAAATAAGCAACTAACACCGGATGGGGAAAATAACATAGACGTTAAAGTAAATGTCAACTGGGCTCTTAATCAGTCAGTCCATGAACAACTTCAAAATGTTTGATTCGTTGGAGATGACGTCTTCAAGGCTGACATCGAGGGTTTCAGTGTCAACAACCAAGCAGGTAAGTAGGGCTTCATTCTATCGCAAAAAAAATGTTGATAAAAAACGGAGTGATTTGTGGCCACAATTGCAAGTCATGTTTACAGAATTTGGTTTTAAAGTCATCAACCCTCAATCTAAAATCAAACTTTCTCAAATCACTTGGTAGAGATCCTTGATACCTGTCTTACTGTCTGATATCTTTTTAAAAATAATATCCTTTTTGTTTCTGGTGCCTTTTCGCGCGCGCGTGCGTGCGTGTGTGTGTGTGTGTGTGTGCGTGCGCGCGCGCGCAGCATTTCCTTTTTTTTCCCCAAGTCATAGGAAGCCAAGTTCATCTCCAGTCTTCACTTGCTTTAGTCTATTGGTTTTTTTTTTCCCCTTCACTTTAAAAAAAAAAAAAAAAAAAAAGGTGTCCCCCCCCCCCCCCTCCCTTCTCATCCTTTATCTTCCACTTTCTTTGCTATGTCCAAAAAAGCTATAATCTTCGCATAACTCTCACTCTCTCTCTTTTCTTAGCTACGCCCAAGAAGCGTCATCCTGACGCTGTATCCATTTCTCAAAGTGTCTGATAGGCGACCTGCTACAGATCTGGCCAGTTGCCGATTCCGAGCAGACTAGTGAACACATTGGCAAGGTGACATGAAGGCAGGCAGTAGGTGTTTGCTCACTTCACGTTGCCTACATACAGCCAGGCAGGGCTGAGGTGGGCAATAAAAAAAAAAAAAGAAGAAAGAGTTTAAAACCCAGATACGAAGTTGAATAAAACAAAAGAAAAATAAATCGGAATGAAATGAGGTAGGGAAACCCAGTAACGAAACAGTAAACAAGTGGGGTTGTTTTGCTCCCATAAGGAAACCTAACACAGAGTAACTTTTATTCAAGACTGGCACACCCTTTTAAATTTGAATAAAGTCAGACAAATACTAGACGACCCAATTAATAGGGGGGGAAAAAAACAAGCGCAGGCCAACAACTGAACTGTCTGGCAAAGATTTAGACTTGAGGGGAGGGGAGAGGGGAGGGGAGTTTGAAGATGGAGAAACTGGGAAAATGAAATTAAAAAAAAAAAAAAAAAAATTACAAATATGAACATCTTCTCTAGCTGCATAAGGGAACCATCGCAATCCTTTTGAAGGCAGATATATTTGTATTGCCTGCTCCGAGGCCTTTCCCCCGCTGGATCGGGACTCATCAGGGAGACACGGCTGGTTGGGGTCTGCGCTCCGGCGTGAAATAGAGACACACCACAGTCCATAATACTGTGGTGTTCTCACCCCCATGGGTGCAAAAAAGAATCCAATAGCACCCCCAGAGCAGCCATCGAAGAGTAGTAATGCACCAAACGAAGTGTGGGGAGGAAAAAAAGTTGCTGTAAAACTAAAGACATTATGCAAATAATATAAAATGTGGGGGGACAGTCTTTGAGCCTACCCCTGAGAATCCCCCCAAAAGATGCAAGGGAGATCAAGACAAACAAAACAGCCGGACAGAAACAAATAAAAATTTCCCTCAATTTAATAAAAGAAAAATCGGAAATGAAATGAGGTAGGGAACAGTAAACGATGGTTCCCTTATGCAGCTAGAGAAGAGTGTTCATATTTGTAATTTTTTTTTTTTTTTAAATTTCATTTTCCAGTTTCTCCATCTTCAAACTCCTCTCCCTCCCTCAAGTCCAATCTTTGCCAGACAGTCAGTTGTTGGCTGCGCTTGTTTTTTCCCCCATATTAGATTGGGTCTTTCTATGTATTTGTCTGACTTTATTCAAGTTTAAAAGGCTTTTCCCAGTTTTGAATAAAAGTTACTCTGTGTTAGGTTTCCTTATGGGAGAAAAAACATACCCACTTGTTTAGTTTATCGTTTACTGTTCCCTCCCTCATTTCATTTCCGATTTTGCTTTGATTAAATTGAGGTTATTTGTATTTGTTTCTGTCGTCTGTGTGTTTGTCTTTTGATCTCCCTTGCATCTTTGGGTGGATTCTCAGGCGTGGGCTCAAAGACTGTCCCTAATTTTATATTATTTGCATATGTCTTTAGTTTTACAGCAACTTTTTTTCCTCCCCACACTTTCGTTTGGTTGCATTACTCTCTTCGATGGCTGCTTGGGGGTGCTATTGGATTCTTTTTTGCACCCCTGGTGGTGAAGGGAAAACCACAGTATTATGGACTGTGGTGTGTCTCTATTTCACGCCGGGAGCGCAGAACAACAGCCGTGTCTCCCTGATGAGTTTCCCGATCCGCGGGCGGAAGGCCTCGGGCAGGCAATACAAATAATCTTGCCTTCCAAAAGGGATTGCGATGGTTCCTTATGCAGTAGAGAAGAGTGTTCATATTTGTAAATTTTTTTTTTTTTTAATTTCCTTTTCCCAGTTTCTCCATCTTTAAACTCCCTCCCTCTCCCTCCCCCCAAGTCCAAATCTTTGCCAGACAGTTCAGTTGTTGGCCCGCGCTTGCTTTTTCCCCCACTATTAGATTGGGTCGTTTTATGTATTTGTCCCGACTTTATTCAAGTTTAAAAGGCTGTGCCAGTCTTGAATAAAGTTACTCTGTGTTAGGTTTCCTTATGGGAGCAAACATACCCACTTGTTTAATGTTTAAAAGAAAAATAGAAAAACACCAAGGAAGGAAAAACAGACAATCTGACAGACAGACTGAAAGGAAGGGAAAAGGGGGAAAGAAAGAAAGAAAGAAAAGAAGAGATAGAAGGAAAGAAAAGAAAGAAAGAAGGGAGGGAGGGAGGTAAGGTGGGAATGTTGTTATAGCCCAGCCGACCACAAGGGCCCCATCAGGGCTGTCACCACGTTAAAAATCAAAAGTCATTATTCATTACACAATTCTTTCAAATACATCTTCTAAAAACCCATCCGAAATGTTGTTAAAATCTTTCCCCGGTTTAAAATCTCAGATCCGATGAAAAATGTTCCTCTTTTTTCAGAACTCAAAAGATCGCGTTCAGGCGGAACATCTCTGAACAAGGTTTTATGGAATTGCTGTAAAATAAAATGTTTGTGTCTACATCATGCACGCAAGTCCCCAAAAACTCTAAAAAAAATAGTTTCATGGTGAGTGGCACTGACTGGAATGCATCATGGAAGGAAAAGAAAAAAAAAGAAAGCATTTAAATGATGACAAACAGTACGTAAACCCAAACAACCCAGCAGCACACATCACCCCCTACCGTGAGTATGGCCCCGCAAGATGGCAGCCGTGACGCCATTTTTCACGGGCCGTATTAACTCATCAATCTAGATGCCTTTCCTTTCCCCTGACACCAACACACACACACACACACACACACACACATCTCTCTTCCTCCTCTCTTCGTCACGGAGGCGCTTTGTCAAAAATTAATGTTCATATGGGGGGAAAAATAAGCTGCTGGAAGCCGCAAGACCTTACCCCAAAAAAAAGCGTTTTCCGCTCTATATGTGTGTGTCCCCGGGACTTTAAACACACAGCAGTCACCAGATCCCTTTCGCGTTTTTTCTGTTCACGGGTACTTACTTCACTGCTGGAAACTGATTTAATGGTGGTTTTACCCGTTCTAAACAAAGACGGAAATGTTTGTGATACAAACATTCACGTTCTATATCCGTCCACATCTCATCTACACAATCCCATTACAGTGGAAATTTTGAGGATACGAAAACTGAACATGAAAGACTGCCTAATCTTCATTACCTTCACCTTCAATGGCTTCCCCGTCCCACCTCTCTCTCTCTCTCTTCCCCCCCCCCCTCCCTTTCCCATGTCTGTGTGCGCGCGCATGTACGTGTTTGCGAATCAATGCATGCGCCAGTGCGTGTGGGCACATGTATGTATGTATGTGGGCACAGTATGTATGGGGCACATGTAGTATGTGAATGCGCGCGATTGTGTGTGTGTGTGTGGTGTGTGTGTGTTGTGTGTGTGTGGTTGGTGTGTGTAACGTGCGAGTGCATGTGTACAAACAGCACCCGTAAAAGCGTGCGCGCGCGTTCGTGTGTGTGTGTGTGTGTGTGTGTGTGTGTGTGTGTGTTTTGTGTGTGTGGGTTGTGTGGTGTGTGTGCGCGTGCGCGCGCATGCGTGCGTGCGTGCGTGCGAAAGTGTGTGTTTTCTCTCTATCTTTATTTCTCTCTCTGTGTATGCGTGTGTTTGTGCTTGCGTATGTATACGTGTGTGTGTGTGTGTGTGTGTTGTGTTGTGTGTGGTGTGTGTGTGTGTGTGTGAAAGAGAGAGAGAAAGAAAGAGAGAGAGAGTGTGTGTGTGTGCGCGCGCGCGCGCGTGCGTTGTGGTGTGTGTGTGTGTTGTGTGTTGTGTTTTGTGTGTTTTGTGGGAAAAGCACAAGTGAGTGATGAGTGAGTGGATAAATGTGTGTGGAGCGTGCGCGCGTGTGTGGGGGGCACGCACGTGCAGGTGCGCGTTGTGAGAGTGTGTGCGTGCGTGCATCCCGTATGTGCGAAACCCGAGTGTGTGCGGCGTGCATGCGAATGTGCGCATGTCCGAGTGTGGGCGTGCGTGCATGCGTACGCGAGTGCGTGGGGTGTGTTATGCGTGTGTGTATGTTTTTTGTGTGCAGTGTGTTCGTTTGTGATTTGTGCGTGTGTGTGCGCGCGTGTGTGTGCTGCGCGTGAGAGAGAGAGGGGGAGAGACAGAGTGAGAGGGGGGAGAGACAGAGAGAGAGGGGGAGAGAGAGCAAACAGAGACAGGAGGAGACAGAGACAGATGGGGAGTGAGAGTAGAAAGAGGGGAGAGAGAGGGAGGGGGGGGAGAGAGATAGAGAGAGAGAGAGAGAGAAAAGAGAGAGAGAGAGAGAGAGAGAGAGAGACAGAAACATACGGGGAGTCTTGTTGAAGGGGAAAACAAGAGATATGCTTTCCCATTTACCTCGTTGTCCACGATGTTTGCAGATGAAAAATTTTTTGTCATTGTCAGGACTACACTGACGTAATGCTAGCGTAAATACACCGACAGGGGAGCACTACTGATCTCAATCATGCCCCCCCCCCCCCCCCCCCTCCGATCCCCCACCTGGCATGTATAAACCTCGTGAGGCAATGGATCCGCGACGCAGGGATGTGGGGGTGGGATGGTGGTGGTGGTGGTGATGGGGGAGGCCGCGGGGGGGGGTGGTGGGGGTGTTTAAAGATGTGGGCAGATTGAGATCTGCCGACAATGTCAATTCACACAAGGCACGTCTAAGCACTTTAGGAACAGTATTACCTTTAATGCAATGGCAAGCGGAACTGTCACACCAACCCCACAACTAAAAAACAGTTTTAGCATGAAGAATGCCTCGTACTCTCTCTCTCTCTCTCTCTCTCTCTCTCTCTCTCTCTCACACACACACACACACACAACACACACACACACACCACACCCCACACACACGCATGGGACACGCACACACACACACACACGAAAGCGAAAAAGAGAGAAGGAAAACTGAAGGAATGAAAAAGAAAGTATGAAAAGAAATAAAGAATGAACGAAAGAAAGGAAGACTGGCTTCCTTGCTAGTAGAATCAACCAACCATCAGCTGACCTGGCTAACACTACAGGCCACGGATGTGGGAGTGGGCAGGGGGTGGTGGGCCACCCGGATTAGGACTCTCGCGTTTTTGCAGGATAAAACAACCACTCTAAATTTAGGAAGACAAAAGCTTGTTGGACCATCTCCATTAGATCGTTTCACCAACGCCGCCACTGGAATCACCGCGAATAAACCCATGGAAGTCACTCTCACGTTTAGTAGTCACCGTTGTGTGTGTGTGGTGTGTGTGTGTGGGGTGTTTTTGTGTGTGGTGCGTGCGTGCGTGCGTGCGTGCGTGCGTGCGTGCGTGCGTGCGTGCGGCGTGTGTGCGCGCACGTGGCGTGCGTGGCTGCGGTGCGTTTTT
>JAFLJL010006895.1:0-11685 GCA_018398815.1 Conus ventricosus
TAAAATAAAGCTCTCAAAATGAGCCTTCGCAAGCTTATATTCTCCAAGGGAGACCCTCAATAGGAGGGAACTCACTAATATAACTCCTGGTCATATACGATATATGTAGCTTGTTTTGCTCTTTCATGATTTTCTTTTGCTTCTTAGATGGCACCTTTGGTTGGTTTTTTGAAAACTCAACAAACATACTACAGTATTGCACACCAGCCTTTTCTGGGATTGCATTCTTCTTAAAACTGAAAAGGCAGGGAGTCAAATTACCACTTTCCGCGGTCACTGAGGAGAAACCACCAAGTTTCGAAAAAATCAGTATATGACCAGGAGTTATATGTTAGTGAGTTTCCCTCCCTATTGGAGGAGGTCTCTCCCCTTTGGAGAATATAAGCTTGCTGAAGGCTCATTTTGAGAAGCATTTATTTTATTTTTCCCCATCCACCCACTCAAGCACATACTGTTAGTTAGGCAGAAATCCTCTACCACTGCAGGTATGAATGCGTATCTCCCCCTATTTCTTCAATCTAAGACATAAGAGCAAGCTTTGTTTATAATTCAATATTTCTTGCAGTCATTGCAACACCAAGCTGCTCTGTAAGTTGCTGGAACGGTGCTCGTACTTATCCTTGGAATTTATTAGTTTGTTGTATATATATATATATATATATATATATATAATATATAAAATATTTTATATACATGATTTTATTTTACACTTTACTTTTAAATTATTTACATGTTTATTGGTTTGACCTCATTTCTCTCCACTGTTATTCCTTTATCATTATCATACATTTAATTATCAATCTACTTGTTTGTTATGTTATAATTCATTATTGTTTGTTCTTTCTCTTTCAGGTTTTTTTTTTTTACTTTCTTTTTTTTTTCATTTTTCACTTTATGATGAGGATGATAAGGAGGATTCCCCCCCCCCCTCCCCTGGTCACTCACTCATCCCTCTTTCTGGTTAACTCAATAGGAAATAACTGTTGCTGTACTTGGCACCCACATTTTTAAACAAGTAAAGTAATTCTCTATACTCTTTATTTGGTCCTTTTTAAAAATAATTTTTCTTTATCTATTTGTGCTTCTTGAAAAGCCCAGTAGATCGAAACGTGTTGCGTCTGTTTTGGGTCACTTGTTTGTTCCATTTGTTTGGTGGTCTAGAAACTCAACATTTGCCCCCCCCCTCTCTCCCCCCCCCTCTCTCTCTCTCTCTCTCTCTCTCTCATCTCTCTCTCTCTCTCTCTCTCTCTCTCTCTCTCTCAGGATAGTTGGAAGAAAGGGAATCTAACACGACACGAACACCACCAGAACGACAATATGTTAGATTAGGCAGTAAAGATAGCATTTCTTTTTTAAATGCTGAGAGCCACGAGGATTCGAACTCACAACGTCTGACCGCTAGCTCGGTGTATGTAGTCACTGAACCAGGCTGATTCCCCAACGAGAGGGGGGAAGAGTCTTAAGTGCAAGACCAGTATGAATATCCATTGCACGCACGGGAGATTGATACCTCGCGGAGCTGTGTAGACCTAAGGCATAAGCTCCCCACCCACCACCCACCCCACCCCTCCTCCCCTCGTGTCCCTCATCAAGTGAATCATGGTGTTGTCAAATATCAGTCTCAAGAAAGCGAAGGAAATTCGGGCGAATTCTCTCTCTCTCTCTCTCTCTCTCTCTCTCTCGACGTTCTTTATCTCGCTTACACTGAACTGAAAGCGGGACACGGGAAAGGCGCTGATCTGACACTACTTTTTCACAGACCATCTCTCTCTGTCTCTCTGTCTCTCTGTCTCTCTCTCTTCTCTCTCTCTCTCTCTCTCTCTCTCTCACACACAACCACACACACACACAACACACACACACACACACACACATGCTAATTTATGTAATGGGTCACGTGATTCCCCGAGTTTGGAAACCATTCTCGCTATCGCTGGCGATATGTTGATACTAAACCAAAGGCATTTTGTGTGGTTGTTGGTTTTATTTGGTTCTCTCTCTCTCACTCTCTCTCTCTCTCTCTCTCTCTCTCTCCTCTCTCTCTCTCTCTCTCTCTCTCTCCTCTACATGGTAATTTATGAGACGGGTCACGTGATCTCCCTAGTATATCTATTGTAAATGTTCTATCTATCGCTGGCAAATCGACGACCTGTTCATGCTAAACTACAGCCATTTTGTGTTGTTGTTAATTTTGTTTTATTCTCTCTCTCTCTCTCTCCTCTCTCTCTCTCTCTCTCTCTCTCTCTCTCTCTCTCTCTCTCTCTCTCTCAACATATACATGCTAATCTATGTGACTGGTCACATAATTCCCCAAGTATGGTAAACTTAATAATAATGATAATAATTATCATTCATGGCGCTTAATCTTACATCATAAGCCCGAAGCGCTTACAAATACATAAAAGGTAAAAAAACAAAACAACAGAAATGAAACCAATAAGAAGATGAATATTGCAATACGTGCCATGCATCTACAAACAAGGGTGCATATTGACACGCCCATGCACACACACACACAACACACACACACACACACACACACACACACACATGATCCCACACACACTGTCGCACAACAACGGACACAACAGCATGCGCGCGCGCGCGAGCGCACCCCCCCTCCCCCCCCAACACATGTGCGCACGCCACACACACACACACGCGCACGCACGTACGTACGCACGTACGCACGCACGCACGCACGCACGCACGCACACACGCACACACACACCACACACACACACACACACACACACACACACACACACACACATACTTACAATTGTTGGCCAACTGGTGACCCGTTTTTCTGAACCTATGGCGTGGTTGTTAATTTAATTTAGTTTTCTTTGTTTTTTTTTTTTTTTTGTTTTTATTTTTGTTTGTTATTTTCCAGTTTCTACTGTTCCGATCAGGCTGACACTTCAAGCCTAAAGATTCATATCATTGTAGACAAAGGCATTCTGGATTCTGGATGGGTAATGAAATTTAGAAGAAAAAGAAACACCCGAAGGTGCTGGGGAGGACCCAGAGAAGCACTGTCCTCATCTGCCCTTAGAGCAGTCCTGTACCACCCTTGGAGGCCTGCGCTGTGTTGACAATGGGTACAGGCACGCGCAGGACTCTCCATTAAGATATTAAGGACATAACTGCTCCTGAACAGAGGTAAATCAGACTACAGGGTGCAGCTCATAACAGCCTTAAAGTAGCATCCCATGGGTGTACCAGCCCGTATTTCATGATGCAGAGCCCAACCGGCGAACACATTATTTTCCAGTTTCTACTGTTCCTGTCAGGCTGACACTTCAAGCCTGAAGTATCATATCATTGTAGACAACGGCATTCTGGACTTCTGGATGGGTAATGCAATAGGATATAGGTGTTCCTATACAAGCGGTGTTTCTGTCTCTGTTTCTTCTTTTCTGTTGTTTTTTTTTCCTCTATAAAACCACTATGAAATGGTTCAAATGTGTTCGCGGAGGGGGTGACTGCACTATTCGGGACAGCAGTGGTACAGTCTTTTTTTTCTCTCCCCCATCAGTGGCCTGGGGCGGGGGGAGAGCAGCGGTAACGTTTCAGCAACGAAACACATGCAGTCAATGAATGACAGAAACCAATGTTCTACAAGAACTTTCATTAACAAAATAAATGAGTAAACAATTGAATAAATGGATAAATAAAGAATAGATAAGTACATAAAGAAATCTTTGAAAATATGGAACAGATAGATAAATTAATGAATAAATAAATAAAGAGAGAAATAAATCAAACAGCAAATTTAAAACTGTAACCAATTACCAGGAAACAAACTTATCCAAAGGAGAGTTTCTACGAAATTCATGGATTGGTGGTGAGAAAAGCGGAGGCAGAAAAGATGGCGCGCTGCATGCAAGTGCAATGGCGGCCTGGAAAGGACTTCCGCTTCCGCTCCACGCGAAGGAAAGCCTGCAGTCCTGCCGGTTTGTCACACGATGGCTGCCTATCCCGGTCATCGCATATTTTCGGATTTTGACATTTTTTTTGCTCTCCTTGAAAAATTGTAAGCATGGCGATGACTTCGAGCAGTCAGATTTTGTGAAACAACATTTTTTTTTCTCTTCTGTGCAATATTCAGCTCGTACAGATGTTGATAAATGTATTGTGGAGGAGATGGGTAATGTATGCGAAATATTATGAAACGATACTAATGACTATAATAATGATAATGATGTGAACAACAGGAACAACAAAAAACAACAACAATGAAACCAAAAACAGCAACAAGCAAAAACAACAACAATGATAATGATGATAACAATAGAAATAATAATGATGGTACTAATAATAGTAATAATAATAATAATAATGCTGCTGCTGCTGATAATACTAATAATTCTAATAATAATGATAATAATATCATTATCATGATGATTAATAATAAAAATGATAATAACAATAATAATAACAACAAGAATAATGTTAATGATGAGGATAATGATGATAGCCAAAAGAACAAAAACAAAAGAAAGGAAACACACACACACAAAACAAAAGTGCAAAGTAAAATTAATTTAAGCAAAATATGATAACGCAGACATTTTTGTATTGTGTACTAAGTAAACGTTACTTTGACTCTGTTTTGGATACATATTTGTTACGTTAGCTTATCAGTCTCGCTGCAATATTTGCTTATAAAAAACAATACAATAATAATAATAATAACAATAATAAAAATAATGATAGATGATGATGATGATAATAATAATAATAATAATAATAATAATAATAATAATAATAATAATAATGATAGTGATGTGATTACTTAACAGCAACAACAATACTACTACTACTACAACTACTACAAAACAGATGATGATGATGATGATGATGATGATGATGATGATGATATTAAGGACAGAAAAAGACGGCAAGAGACAAAGCAATATACATTCACGAACGAGTTAAAATGAAAAAAAAATACAGCAGCAACAACAACAGCAGCAGCAACAACAACTACTACCACTGCTAAACAGATGATGATGATGATGATGATGATGGTAAGGATAGAAAAATATGGCAAGAGACTGAACAATATACACTCACGAATGAGTTTAAAAAAAAAAAAAACTGTCACCGATCGGCGGTACTAAATTAGCCGTCCATGTGTTTGGAGTAATGGTAGTTCAGGAATAGAGAGCGTGTGCGCGTGTGCGTGTGCATATGTGTATATGTGTGTGTGCGAGAGTGGGGTGGTAAGATTGGGGTTTTGGTTAAAGTGGAAGGTTAGGCTAGGTAGGGGGCTGGGGAAATAAGACATACAATATTCTTGAATTCCAATCTTCACTTGTTGAAGGGATGGAAGCGGGAGGTTGGTTTCGTTCCCGATTGTTACCTTTTGTTACTTTGGTTCTACACCAGAGAAGGCGGGGCAGGATATACGCTGTTGTTGTGTTGTCAAGTCTGTGAGTTGTTGTGGTATTTGTCGTGTTGTTGCACGAACAACAAGTTAGTCCGTTGGTCGGGCGTGTCAGCTCTGCGGAGGGATACGCTGCTCTGACCAATCGCTGTTTTGTGTTGTGAGTAGAGTTCGCTTGATTCCGACCAGGCGGAATGCGTTGGGGTAGCTTCACTTCGGTCCCTGGTGTTCGTCGGAGTGGACGTGCCTTGTAGTTGCGGCGGGAGCGCCGTTAGTCGAGCTGAGTGACTTCGAGTCATAGTTAGGGCCCGGTCCTCGTCGGGTCTGGTGTGCCCTTGGCTGTGCCGAGTCTGTGTCGTCTTTGTTGGCAGCCCCTTCAGCCAGTTGCAGAACTGGTGTGGTTGAACGTCTGTTTCGTCCTGAGGCTGGGGCCAGACCACCGCAGTCTACTGCCGCGTGCCGGCAGGTGAGCGGCGGTTTTCCGTTGCCTGCTGCTTTCCCGGGAGAGGGAGGACCATCCAGGCCGTCTGCCGTCTGTGAGGCAGCTCTCCTCCTGCTACCGGGGGTCTTCCGGGAGTTCTCCAGCCACCTGTTGCTCTTTCCTGTTCAGGCGTCCTGTGAGAGGGCGCTGCACCAGACTTTCCCTCACCCTCAGTGTCCGGCGGGGCCTTCAGAGGAGGAGGCGTCGAGCCCCGGATCCGTCGAGAGGGCGTCTGGTGTGTGTGTCGCGCTCATCGCAGGGAGAGTCAGTCTGCGAGGAGCCACGGTCAGCGCCGGGGTGTAGAGTCTTCGGGGAGAGGTCGGCCCGCGGGGAAGCCACGGTCAGCGCCGGGGTGCAGAGTCTTCCGGGGAGGTGTCAGCCTGTATCCTGTTCCGTCCTGAGGCTGGGGCCAGACCACCGCAGTCTACTGCTGCGTGCCGGCGGGTGAGCGGCGGTTTCCCGTTGCCTGTTGCTTTCCCGGGAGAGGGAGACTACCCAGGCCGTCTGCCGTCTGTGAGGCAGCTCTCCTCCTGCTACCGGGGTTTCTTCCGGGAGTTCTCCAGCCACCTGTTGCTCTTTCCTGTTCGGGCGTCCTGTGAGAGGGAGCTGCACCAGACCTTCCCTCACCCTCAGTGTCCGGCGAGGCCTTCAGAGGAGGAGGCGTCCTTCGAGCCCCGGATTCGTCGAGAGGGCGTCTGGTGTGTGTGTGCGTTAGGTGTCGTGCCCAGCGCGTCAGACTGAGGAGCCACGGTCGCCGCTGGGTGTAGAGTCTTCGGGGAGTCGGACTGTGGGAGGCCACGGTCAGCGCCGGGGTGCAGAGTCTTCCGGGGAGGTGTCAGCTGTGAGGAGCCACGTACAGCGCCGAGGACTGGAGCTCTCAGGGCCGGGATGGGTTGTCCCATGGGTGTGGTAGAAAGGGTGTAGCGTTAGGCCCGTAGGGTTAGGGGTGTTTGCTACTGCCTCCTTTTAGGACGTAGTGGCCAGCGCAGTGTAGGGTACTTGTCTTTGCCTCCTTTAGGGACGCAGCGACCAGTTTGGTAGTGATCCAGGTCAAAAGAGAAGGGTGGGTCCTGGGGAGAGGTGTGGGCGGTAGTAGTTTAGAGATTAGAGTCCCTTGGGTTGGTCCTGTCCCTAGTAGTTAGCCACCACGTGTGCGGGCTATCTCTGCGTCCCTAGGTCGCAGTGATATACCGCAAATGGTGCTTTAGCATAGGTTAAGGTTTTCAGGGTCGTATCAGGGTAGTGTGGGTCAGTGAAGAAGTGAGATACAGTGTGTGGTTGTGGATGGACGTGAGTGGTGGCGCCATAGTGTGTGTGTGTGAAATAAAGAAGTGCGCATGATTGTAAAGCTGTGTTAGTGTGCTGTGTTGTCTGCTCTAGTGTGTAATAGGCGTGGGTAGGGGTGGTAGGGCCGTCCGGCTTAGCGACCGTGACAAAAACAAACAACAACATGGCATGGCACTGGCTCGATAATAACTGCTCCCAGCACCATTCTTTAAGGGGCACACTCGACACCGCTACATGCCGCTGTTTGTGCCGCTTGCACGTCAACGACGACAAACTCTACCCCGCCTGTCGCCACCGCCGTCAAGGAAACATGATCTTTTAGGCAGTGACAAAAAGAGGAAGGCGGTGCCATTTGGGGATTCAGTGACTCAGGGGAGCTTGAACACACGAACGATCGTGATCTACAGTGACCGCGCCCTTGCTCCCGAGGAAACCTGAGTCTGAAAACTATGGTCCGCTTACCAGGACAGACGACAGCCTACTGGGCCAAGCTTTTAGGTGTCTTGAGCGGTTATGGTTCGTTGATTCGAAAGAAAAGTCGCCCGTGAGGACGTCACTTTGTCACGAAACTGCATTCCACTGAGTCAAACATCTTTAAAAGTACAGGAGCAGGAAAGGTATGGTATGCGTGTGTAAATGCGTCGGCGCGCGCGTGCACGCGTGACTTGTGTGTGTGTGTGTGTGTGTGTGTGTGTGTGTGTGTGTGTGTGTGTGTGTGAGTAACATGTGAGCGAAAAATGTATAGACGTGTGTGGGTGTGTGCGTGCATGCACGCGCGCTTGGGTGCTAGCGCGCACCTGTGCGATTACTTGCATGTAGGCTTGTGTGCGACATTTGGAGAATTGAAAAAAAAAAAAGGTGACCAGAATTGAAAGAAAAATGATGACATTAAGAAGGAACCAACCGATTTTTTCTCTCACCTCCCTCCACCCATTCCCAGTTCTACCCCCTTTCATCTCCTTTGCGCTCTTCTCTCCCCCCCCCCTCCCCCCCCCCCCCCCCCCCCCCCCCCCCCCCCCCCCCCCCCCCCCCCGCTTCCCCAAGAAAGAAAGCAATGAATGATAACTCCTGCTCACGGTTATTATCACACATCACTGAATAAAACACACATACACACACGCGCGCAGAGAGAGAGAGAGAGAGAGAGAGAGAGAGAGAGAGAGAGAGAGAGAGAGAGAGAGAGATTCAGATTCAGATTCAGATGATTCAGATGATTTATTCATTTAGGCCTTAGCCCATAATGAAGGGGTATGTGAACATGTAAAGGACAGTAATCATAAGCAATCATATGATATGCATCAAAAAGAAATCGTTGTCACATATTCAAGAAGAAACAATTTCTCTTAGTTTAAAGGCTTTGTTCAGAAACAACGAAAAAGGTTTGACAATTTCAGCGGAAGTGGATGATAAAAGCAAATTTAGCTTAAACAAAGATGGCTGTCTATAGTATTTGGGCTTAATAAACTTTCTCTGATGCTTCTAAGAGCTGGACAGCACAGGACAAAATGTATTTCTGTTTCCTGTGATTCTCTACACAGAGGGCAAATCAAATCACAAGTACTACACGTTCGATATCTAAAATAATGGCAAGCTAATGCGGATATTCCTAATCTGAATTTTGCTGTCACATGCTTTAAATGTCTATCCAAATCTATGTCTAAGTAAGTCTTCAAGTCATGAGAACATGAGAAATTCCTATAACAATCAAACCTGTCACTATTATGAATATGATCAGACCATCTTTGCCATCTGCAATCAACCAATCGCTGGCGAAAAAGATGTAAAAAGACTTTTATATTTTCAACTCCCTGGTTCAACCAGACGAATCCAAATCCGTATTCAAACCAAACAGAGGCGCACTTTGGTTACCCAATTATTTTTCCCTTTTGTATCTAGGTGACACAACATATTGTATGCTTTACGAGGTAATCTAGAATCTTCCATGTAAAGCAGTTTCAGCCAATAACGAACACATTTAACGGCAGAAGCAATGTAAATAGGGAATCGACCAGTTTCGCCATAAATGAGATCATTTGGAGTACGTCTGTCAACACCCAGGAACTTCTTCAAAGCAAAAACATGAACCGATTCACAATAAATAGCCGCTTTTTCCAACCCCCATAACTCAGAACCATATTGCACAATCGGCTGAACCTGGGTGTCAAAGAGTTTGATAAATAACGTGAAAGAAGAATTATTTAGAGTATATAACTTTCTCATAATACAAACCAAAACATTTTTGGCCTTACTAGACAAATCCTTGCATGCACCTACGAAACTCAGACGTGTTGAGAATATTATACCCAAATACCTGTAGGCATTGACAACTGGCATAAGACTGTCTTTATACAACCACCGTTCACGAGCACTTAGATATCCTCCTTTACGGAATACTATGATATTGCTTTTTTCCATATTAACTTTTAACTGCAGAGATCCAGCTGCACGTTGTAAACTATTCAGTTGGGTTTGTAGACCTATAACAGTTTCTGATATCAAAATAACATCATCAGCCAACAACAGAATAAACAATTCAAAAGCATCAATCGAAAGCAAAGCACCATGTCTACCATTATTTAAACACCTCAATAGCTTAACTCGTTGATAAACAAAGAAAATAAAATAGGGCTGCATGCATCTCCTTGTTTGACTCCTCTCGAACAATTGATATAGTCAGAAATATTCGCTCCACAACGAACCCTTGTTCTTACTTTATCATACATACTTCTAACACATTTATAGAGTTTACCTTTAACACCATTTTTAAGTAAAACAGGCCAGAGAAGATTTCTATTAATGGAGTCAAAAGCTTTTTCAAAGTCTATGAAAGCTACGTATAACTTCCTATTATAAGAAAATTGTTTCTGCACTAGTGCGAGCAAAGTAAAACATATGGTCAATAGTGGAATAACCCTTTTTAAATCCTGCTTGATGATCACCTGTGATGTTATTTTCTTCTATCCATTCCTGCAGTCTATGGTTAATAATGATTCCAAACAGTTTACTACTAATGTCACTGAGGGAAATCCCCCGGTAATTGCTGGGCTTATTTACGTCACCCTTCTTGTAGAACGGCAGCATAACTGATTCAGTCCAGTTTTCCGGAAATATACCACTATCAAATAATTTATTAAACAATTTCAGAAAGAAGTTTACCCCCTGGTCAGACGAATGTTTATATAATTCACCAATTATACCGTCTGGACCGGGTGCCTTACGATTTTTCAGTTTTCTTAATGCTAACAATACTTCTTCTTGAGTGATTGGCCGGTTCATATAGCCATCATCGTTCACATCAATCACTTCTTCGATTGGTGTGTTGTCAACATTTATATTTAATAACGTTTGGAAATATTGAAACCATACATCAATAGTAATATTGTTTCTGGGCTGTTTTCGTTTGAATGAAACTCTGTGAATGGTATCCAGAACTCCTTTTGACATTTTATAGATGATACAAGTTTATTCAGTAAAGACTTATTGAACTCTTTCTCTTTCCTCTGTAACAGATTCTTGTACTCTCGCTAGCGATTGAATAAGCGTTCCTGTCTTCTATTTTCAATGAGCGACGACTAAGAGAGAGAGAGAGAGAGAGAGAGAAGAGAGAGAGAGAGAGAGAGAGAGAGAGAGAGAGAGAGAGAGAGAGAGAGAGAGAGAGAGAGAGAGAGACGCATTTCGAGTAAACCTTTTTCACAGTCACAGAGGTAACGCACACCGGTAATACGTAGTGTTTTCAATGATTCACTTATTCTCAGTAATGATCGACGATTTCACCATGAACATTTTTTTCCTCGTTTATTTTGTAAAACACTTTTTTTTTCATATGTGTACTTTCCTTCTGGAAATGGGAATAAGATAAGCCTTCAATCAGATGTGCAATACTTGGTGATGTAGGGTTTGAAACACAACCATTCAGAACAAAAGAAAAAGCGAATGAGATGAGTAGGCTATCTCTTTACCAATCAACTTCTCTTTCTCTTGAGATGGATTGCAACGCCAGTGATCGACAATGCTTTCGTTTTCTTCTCTTTTTCTTTCTTTTTTTTCTATTTAAATGAAGGTAAACTGAACGTCTAGCGGAAGAAATGATTCGTTTCTGAAACGTTGGTTAACTCAAAATAGCGGTTTCATCCAGTGTACAAATGTTGATGCAAATAGAGAGTTTAAAGTCACGAGTTAAAAAAGATAGCTTGCTTCATGTGGCGTCAGTTTCGAAGTCACCAGGTAATACTGAATACCAATCGTTACCCAAATCTCGTTAGTATTTTAACAACAAACAACAACAACAAATCAGTATCTCAAACAGCTTGTTTACCTGGGTAGCCTTTATTTCTGTTAATGTGGCAAAATGCCATAGAATTAAAAAGAAAACCCAGCTTTTTTTTCCATTTTGACGTTTCGGATTTCTTGGTAACGTTATGTAACAGTGACGAGCGTTGCAATACTTGCATATTTTTCTCATTATGGCTGTTTGATGCGGTTATTATAGAAGTGACGAGTGCGGGGTTTGCAATACTGAGGT
>JAFLJL010006896.1:0-11489 GCA_018398815.1 Conus ventricosus
AGAAAGCATGTCAAGGCTGCATTTCTCCATGGGGCGGTGATCGTGTATCTTTAATGCGTTTTCTAAAACTGGTTTCTGCTTCTATCATTTTCATCGGATTGATTTAATTCTTTAAGTTCCATGTTTTGTATTGGTTAGCTGTTGGGAGTTCCTGCAGTGTGTTTTGAAGTTTAGAAACTGCCTCCGCCCTTAATTTGGCCTAACAAGGCCAAGGCGATTTTGATCTTTCACACTGAGTCTTTGTATAATTGTACTCTTGGCTAAAAACTTTGATGGGTCTGTTTAGTTGTAAGCCGAACAAGTTGTCCTTGGTCGTTGTTTACAGACAAATGATCATCTTTTAATTCAAAATCATTTGGGTCTATAAATTCGGGAGGTTCTTGACCTAAACTTTCGTAAAATGATTTAACCTTACTTTCTGTTAATTCATGCCGCATTGAGAGCGTTGAGCGATGTTGTATCAAAGGGATCATTTCACTCATGTCGTCTCCAGGATCAAAAACATCATAATCTTCTTCACCTTCATTCTTGCCATGTTTTTAAATAATTAACTTTTTATTTTGCTTCATAAAAATGCCACAAGAATATGGCTCGATTCTTAAACCCGCATAGAAGAACTGAAAGAGCCTTAGGCATGAAGGGAAATAAGCGGAATATTACTGTTCCAAATAATCCATCTACTATTGATGCGGATCAAATTCTTACTGTCAAATTTCCAGACCTAGGAGCGGATGAAGTGATTGTGCCAGGCTCTGCACGCTTACTTTCAAAATAGAACTCGCTTCAAACAACAGACACAAACAGGACAGTTGTCCAGAATTGGGACGGGCAATCGTTAAGAAATTTCTATAAAATTGAGGGGCAAGAAATATTTTCTTTACACAATGCAGACATATTTTTAACCTATTCTGATCTATGGCTAACCGAGAATGAAAGGGCCGATCTTGCGTTTCAAGGAATAGATAATGAAGAAGCACTAAAACTTAGAATAGGCGCCGCACCGGCGCAGATGTTTAAAAGCAGCAAAAAGTCTTTAGCTCTAAATTTTGCGTATGGAAATCGCTTTTCCATTCCCTTAGATTTTGAGTTGTTAAAAAGCGCATGGCCGTACTATCAAGGAGCATAAAAGACAGATTGTCATATGAACTAACTTTTAATGAATACAAACGTGTTATCAGATCATCAGACACCGAAGCAAAGTACAGCATTTCTGACATCTCGTTAGAGTTTGACGTTGTTAGCAACACTCACTTAGAAAGGCTGATTGAGGCAACAATTTTCAGTCAAAATTAGCAATATATACAAAAGAGTGATTCATCATACAACATATCCCAGAAGCAGGGCAGACACTATATGGAATTTTAGTTTTAGCGTTCGCAGCAAAATCGCTTAAAGGTATTTATTGCTGTGTGAAGATGAAGAACCGTTCAAAAGAGCAAGTGAAAAGTTTTTTAATCCAAAAATAACGAAAGTGCAATGTACAATGACGGGTACCCTAACCAAATCTAAAACTAGCGGGCTTAGACCTTATCATCATTTTGGACGAAATAAGAAAATTGTTTGGGGTGGGAGGGTAGAAGTCTAACAGCAGACCTAGTGTCTAAAGATTTACATCTTCACAATGTTAGGCTTGATAAATTATTTAAAACAAAATACGGTTTATGGATTGACCTAAGGTCAACAGAGGATAATAGTTGCATGGAAGCGGGAGAACTGTGAGAGACGTAATAAACATTCAAATTGATAAAGAAGAAGAACCCAAAAAAAACCCGCTTAATGTACATTTGTTTTTAATATATGATGCGCTCTGACTATTAAAGAAAACAGTTTAGAAGATTACAATACTAAATTATTTTTATTTTAAAAAAAAGCAATGTCTGTTCAGGTTTATCCAAATGTGCCTACAGCGCCGCCAAGAGAAGAGATGTAGAAAACCCTGGCATAAAAACCTTCAATTAACAAACATTACGAAAAATGCAGCAAGTACTAGGCAAGACCTTTCAAAATACAAGCAAAACCAAACGAAGGTATTCTGCTGCCTTTAATGCTGTTACATATGTTAATACTGGAACATCGACTATAAGTGCTCTATCAGCAGAACGATGTTGGTCTCTTAGCAACGGGCATAGGCGCACCCGCACTTTACCTCTAGGAGGTTTGTCTTTAGCTTTCGGTCTGTGTTCATTAGCTGTAAGTGCGGCTGGCAAAAAATTAAAACTAAACTCCAAAAGCACACAGCTATGGTTCAACAAATAACGGCTAAACTTAGTTCGTTTAAACTGACAATAAATAAAGCGCTTGTTGACTCAACACACGGATGAAGAATTTAATCGTTTACAGACCGATTTTGATGACTACAAAGACAAAAGTTTGATCTTAAAAGAAAGGCGAGGACAACTTTTTCCAACAGCCAGACGCCGAGCAGAATAAAAAAGGGAAATGCTTAAAAAAGTAACGAGACATTAAACTCTGTTCTAAACCAGCTCACAGTAACAACAACGAAGGGTGTTTATACTTTATTTTTAGGGTTTTCCAAGCACAAAAGACCTTTGATATTGATTCTGATTAAGCCGTTGTATTTTTTTTAATTTAATAAATATGTTGGCTTAGAAAAAAGACAGCAGGGCAAAGATATATAAAGGCCCAGATGAATTGTTTGAAGGAATGCTTGAGAGAGAGCGTTTATCAAGAGCACTGAATGAATTGATTTAGAAAGTCATTGCCCCAACAAACGTACAGGCAAGTGTTGTTCATGCTATTCTCAATTTTCCCAAAGGTAAACTAACAATAGACCCGCCAGTTAAAGTAATGTTAGCTGTTTTAATCGACTAGTAACAAAAATGAAGAAAATCTGAAGTCTGGGTCTCAACTAAACAGCAGACTATTCTTTCTCAAAACGACATAACACCCGGTTGGGCAGACGAACTGCTTACACAGTTGACGCTGCCGCTGAAGAAGCTAAAATGCGGGGCCCTCTGGTTGGTCAGAGGGCGAAGTCTTGAGATTAGATTAAAACAGGCTAAGTATGCACGATTGTAGGCAAGGCTTACATTCCGCTACCTCGAGAGTTGGTTTTAAAGAGAGCATTTTAAACATAAAAAATTCAGACGACAAAGTTTCATGTGGTTTCTTGCAAGGCTGCACATGTCCGCGAACACGCAGAGAGAGTGACTAACTATCGGAAATACACCAAAGATCTTAACTTCAAGGGAAATATCCTTTCCTGTTAGTGTAGACCAAATTGATCAGTTTTGAAAGGAACAAACAAACCAATAACTGTTAATGTATACACATGGGATGAGGAAACAAATTTGGTGCCAATTAAGTGTCCAAGAACAGCCCAACAATAGGCGACCAGACAAAAATCATGTTGACTTACTCCCAATCTTCCCCAAAACAGGGCTACCGCATTACACATTGATACGAACAATGACAGATTATTAGCGCATACTTCAAAACTGAACATAAACAAGAATTCTGTAGAAAATGTTTAACAAGAATTCCAACCGCTCAAGCCGGGGCTTGAACATATAAAACATTTTTAAAAGTTCTGTAACTGTAAGCCCGAACTAACTACTGCCCCCGCCAGGATCAAAAGTTAGTTTTAAGGAACTGGAACGGCTGCAAACAAGTCCTACTTTAGTTTACGCAGACTTCGAGTCGCTTATTGTTCCTTATGAAGGGCCAGCACCACAAAAACTTCGAAAAACAGTCTTAATGAGTAATCATCAGTTTTTTTTCATTTGCCTTCATTGTTGTTAGGTCGGATGGCGTTCATTAAAAGCCAGAATTATATAGAGGGCCTAATGCTGCAGAATACTTCTTAGAACGCATGCAGCAAGTGCGAAATGACTGTTCTAATAATCTGAATTTATCTGAAATCATAATGACGCCTGAAGACCAAAAAACAGTATGACTCAGCCACCCATTGTTGGATTTGCGGTTTAGAGCTAACGCCCAAGAGTTTTAAACCCCACAGTAAGAGACCATGATCACATTAGGGGGAAGTTTAGAGGTGCAGCGCACAGTAAAATGCAATCTTAAACTAAAGTTTGATCCAAAGACATGGAAGCTGCCTGTATTCTTTCACAACTTGCGAGGTTATGACTCTCACCTTATAATGCAAGCAGTAACCAGCGCCTTCAGGGTAGCATGCATTGCACAGTCATCAGAAAGTACATGTGTTTCACTTTAAAAACTGTCTTTCATGACTCTATGCAACACATGATGGGCCCATTAGAGGCAGGGCTATGTCCTTAAAGTCCTGCCCAATAACGGAAATATTTTGACTCAACTCTTGTTAGAAAGGGTGTTTTCCCTTATGAATACATGAACAGTTGGGAAAGGTTTGACGAAGATACACTTCGCCTAAAGGCGCGTTCTTTTCTAGTCTTAGAGGAAGGACATCAGCGGGCTCCGATTACCAGCATGCTCAAGATGCGTGGCAGAAAGTTAGAGTGTAAAACGATGGGAGACTATCATGACTCCTACTTGATGGCCGAGTATGTTTGTTGGCGGATATTTTTGAAAATTATAGAAAGACCTGCATGAAACATTATAGCCTGGATCCTGCGCAATTTCATTTCTGCGCCCGGGATGAGTTTGGGATGCTTTCTTAAGTTTACTGGAGTACAGATTGATTTAATTGTCTAAAACCCACCAATGATTCAGTGATTGAAAACGGATTGCGTGGGGGAATTAGTATGGCGTCGCATCATTACTGTAAAGCAACAACAAATACTTGGGCGACTATGATCCGAGTAAAAGGTCTAACTATCTCATGTATTTGATGCAAAAAATCTGTATGGATGGGCTATGGGGCAATCGCTTCCATTACGCAACTTTAAATGTACACAGGCGGCGATCCAAAAAATATTCAAAAGGCATTAAAATGGTTGGGCAGTTTAAAAAGCCTGATCAACAGCGTGGTTTCATTCTAGAAGTGACTTAGAAAATCCTAATAAACTCCATGACCTGCATAATGACTATCCATTAGCAGCAGAAGTCTAAAGATGAATTTCCCAAAAGAGCCGCCTAAACTTGTGCCTAATCTTCGAGGCAAAAAAAATTATGTCCCGTCATTACGACTTCTACAATTTTTTTTTAAGACATGGGGTTTAAGTTGACAGCAGTTTTATCGCATAATTTCTTTTTATCAAGAACAGTTCATGAAACCATACATCATGAAGAACACTGATCTCGAACCAAAACCACGATGCTTCAGAAAAAGACTTTTCAAGCTGATGAACAAAAGCTGTTTTGGAAAAACTATGGAGAATCCGCACAAGCGTAAAGATGTCAGATTAGTCACCAAAGAGAACGAGAGCAATTAAGCTGACTTCAAAACCAAATTATCAGGACTTTAGAAGATTTCATGATCAGCTTTTTGGCATAATGATGAAAAAAAAGAAAGTCAAATTAGACAAACCTGTATTTTTTGGGTTTACTGTTTTAGAATTATCAAAGCTTTTGATGTTAGAGTTTCTTTATGACTACTTTAAGCCCTCGTATCCTGAGTCCAGAGTACTTTACACAGATACAGATAGTTTTGTTATAGATATTCCTATGAAGATATTTATAAAGACATGGAATTAGAAGTAGCTAAAGGGGCGGGGCGGATGGTATGCACGTCCGATTATCCTAAAGATTCGCCTTTACATTCAATTACTAACAAAAAGGTTTTAGGAAAGAGAAGGATGAATTATTGGAAAGGTGATCAAGGAGTAAAGTGGGGTTAAGGTAAAAAATGTACAGTATTTCGAGGCAGGAGAAAATCATTAAGAAAGCAAAGGGGTTATCTCGCAGTGTTGTGCAGTCAAACATATCACATGACAACTACAAAGAAGCATTGTTTGGCAATAAAACTTTTCATCAGACAACGTAAAAACTGCGATCTAATCTACTTTAGATCAACACAACAGTTGTAACAAAGAAGTCATTAGATAGAACAAACAAAAACGTGTGTTTGTTAATCCAGAGTTTTTCATATGCATATGGACATTATAGAACCGTAAAATAATTAAAGCGGAACTGTGTCTGGTGGGATTATCTGCAGTTCTTCTTTTACAAAGATCTTTTAGGAGCTGGTTGTTTTGTTGTGTCAGTTTCTCGTAAATAATACACGGGCGGATTCATTTTTACAAATTTTTTTTATTTCGACGGTCAAAACTCCCAAACTGGATCTGTTGCCCTGATGCGTATGTCCCCTTCTGCTTCCCCCGGTAAATAAAGGTACCTTACTTTTAAACCAAAAAGGTAATAGTTTGCCGGATGAAGGGGTCTACTTCAGCAACATCTATTGTTTGTTTTTGATTTCTTGTACTGGTTTTAAAACCCCTTTAAAATTTTTCATATTCATTGCGCGCAAAACTGAGAGCAGTCTTCTGACCCATTTGTGTTGCGAGAATTGTCAATCAGCTCTCTGTGATACTGGTAGGAAAAAAGTCTTTCAGCAACTGTTTTTTAAAGTTTTTCAACTAAAGCTGTGATCTGTGAACTCCTGGAATGCCTCTTTTAATGGTAACTCTATGTTTTAACAATAATTGATTCACTTGCCCTTTAAATTCTTTTCCATCATCGACTTTAATCATGCGAGGATAAGTTAAAAGGGGCCCCGTTGATATATCATTGTATGGCAACAGCAACAGCAGAAGCACTCTTTGTGTTAATGGTTTTTGCATCTTTGTTCTTGAAGCTACGTCAATGACTGTGAGTGCGTACTTAAAACTTTTTCGTCTAATCGTTCAGAGGGTAAATATAGAAGTCCATTTGATGGGTGTCGTTCGGTATTTGTGTTACAAAGTGGTGGTCTCTGTATTCGTCTAGGCGCCGGTAAATAAATTTGCCAAAAACGCTTGTTTAGATAACCATTCTTTTGCTGTTTGTTTCACTGACTCCAGCTGCTTGGCTTAGCTTTTTGATTGCCGTAATTCCCCTTCAATATCCTTTTGGCGAATAAAGATTTTGTTCATTTTTTATTCACCCCAAAATTATGCGCAACAAAATACCCCAACGGGTCATGCCAAAGACAATAAAAGCGTTTCTTGCATCTTTTGTTTTCTGATGTTTGATAAAAGTCACTGAATTTTGGTGGGGGCAATGTTTCGATTTGGTTTTCCTGTTACAAGATAATATTTTTTATTGGGTTTATCAACATTTTTAAAAGTGTAAGCTGCATGCCCCTGTTTTTTCAGTGTGTCATTAATAAAATCTAACTGCTCAAGTCTCTGCTTTTCATAGGCGTCTTGTGCAGCTGCTAGTTGCTCCATAGCTTTGTTATGTCTTTTTCTCTCGCCGTCCCCCCAGTTTGCTAAACGCGAAATTACTTCCGCTAAAAGCAAGCGCATTACCACAGCGCCGCCTATCTTTATTGCGAGTGAAGCCATTTTTATAAATGTATTTTTTTCTTACATTTTTATATTGTCTGGAATTATTCCTTGCTTGACTGAAAATCTTTCGTGGCAACGAAGCTGGCAATGATAGCAATCAGCTTTGCTGAATCCTCAAAGTCTAGTTTGCCAAGATCTGCTGGTTTAATTCTTAACAGGCTTTTACCAAGCATTGAGTATCCTACCTTAGTCCTCCAATAACAGCAGAATGGTATACAAGGTTGGTAACATTTTTTTTCGGTGCTCATTTTTTTAAAATAAAATAATTATAATTAATAAAAAACATGAACAGTGATGATCTACTACAGCTACAAGGCACCCCTAAACTTCCTGAACTTATGAATGACCAATTGATAACCAAGCTATTATGCCCAAAAAGGAGAGGCTGTATTCTTTGGCAGCATGTGGGAAAACAAAACAGTTCCTCGGAACTGAATTCAGCATAGAACAATTCAACAGATGTCTCCAAAAGACATTATAAAGTATCATAACAGGTATGAAGCGCAGCTGGGGTCTAGAATGGTGAAAACGTGTGGGGCAAACGGTTCTTAGTTTGTACACTAAACTAGTCAGTTAGATTTGCTCCCTTTGATTCTGAACAAGTTTCTTACGTATGATTTAACGCAAGATCCAGTTTTAACAAAGTCATTAGAGTCTCTAGGATGTGATTTATACTACAGATTTGGACATTGTTATCGCCGTTAATCATGGGATTAATTATTTTTAATCATATAGATTTTGTTTCCCTTCAAAATGAACGAGCTGGAAAATCAGCAGAATCGGGAAAAAATGAATCGGTGGAGAAGTAACCAAGCCAGAAAATCAGCAGAATCAGAAAACACTGAACCAGGTGGGGGCCAGTGAAAAGCCCCTCATCCTGGGGGTTTTTAAAGCAGGAAAAAAATTAGCAGAGTGGAACAGACAAAAAAAATTAATGTTACAGAATATGACCCCATCATGAAAACATAACCCCGCCAACGCCAGAACAAGTTGATTCAATGCCCGCTATAAAAACTCCTTGCAATTCAAGGGCCCCAAAGTCTTCATGGTATATTGAACTTAAAACTGTTTGCCATTTTTTGGCGCCCTTGCTGCTGCTGGGGGCGTTATTACGGTTATAAAATATAAAAACCAAGGGCAACAAAAACAAAAGAGTTAAAAAAACCCTGAACCACTAATACAGAAAAAGACAACTGCACGCCAAAACCGCCAACAACAAAAGATCATTTTGATCCAATTTATAATGCAATAATATTTTAATTTTTTTAATAAAAAAGATCATGGCGTATTATAAAATGATAAGTCAATAAATAAAGACATGGAGTCTATAAAAGACATTTCATAGACCAGAATTGTAATCAATGCGGTTGCTTGGGATGTAAGAACTTCATTAAGATCTATGCAGAGAACGCTGAGCAAGGAACCCCTCAACGATGACGCGTTTTTTGAGGCGTGTGTGTACTATATTAGAAAACTGCTATTTAAGATAAAAACATAGATTGTATTTTTTGATAATTATAAGTAACTTGAATAAGAATTTGGGTTTTGTACTTAAAGGATGACTTAGTTATGATCTTGAGGTGACTTAATCAAGAACTTAGAAGTTACTTAATCAAGAACTTAAAAGTGACTTGGGGTGGGCTTGGGGATGACTTAAGGATATTGAGGACAACTTGAGAATAAACTTGAGTAAGAACTTGAGGATGACTTAGAAGTGACTTGGGGTAAATTCAGTTAAGAACTTGTGGATGACTTGAGTGTGCGTGCGTGGGGGGGGGTGGGGGGTGGGGGGACGGTTGGCGTTGGGGGTGGTGGGGGTGGGGGGGGGCGTGCGTGCGGGGGTGGGGGTGGGGGTGGGGGGACGTGCAGGGGCGTGGGGTGGGGGTGGGGGGTTTGGGGGGACGTGCGTGCGTTGGGGGAGGACAAAAAAACACACACACAAACAAACAACAAACAACAAACAAACACACAATAGACAGGACAGTGCTTGTGGGAAGTGAAGGGGGCTTTTGTTGTTACACTTGAACTCGTAAATCAAGGCCCGCTGCCGAAAGCACTTAACAAAGTCCTGAATCAATAATCACAGGATCTGTTTCAGCCTTTAGAGGTGAAGGAGTGGTTGGCGCTGCTCCAGTAGGTGGGGTAGAGGTGGGCTTTGTAAGGGCAATCGGCAGAGTTTGCCGATTGGCCTAGTTTTGCTGGGCTCCTCACTGCTAATAACCTTTGACCCGCTCTAGGTGGAGCGCTGACTCTCAAACGGGTTTGGTTTTTATCAAATGGATCAGAAGTCAGCTCACAAAGCTGTGTTTTCAAATATTTGCCAAGATCTTCAACTGAGAGTTCCGTTTTTTGTTGAGGAAACAAAAACAAAATGCTTCCTTTTGGGTTTGAGGGAGGAGAACAAGGCTCGCCACTCAATTTCTTTCAAAAAATTTGCCATGGCCTCATGATAACAATGTATTTTCCACAAGACGGCCTGTTGATCAGAAAGTTTTCCTTGCAAAAATAACAACATTTCATCCATTTCTTGAGCAATATTAGTGTCACTTCCAGCACAGCAGAAAGCTTGAAACACCACTTCCCTGACTCACCATGTTTTAACACACACACAAGTTCTCTCTCCGCTCAGCCCGCCTGTCAAATGTAAAATGGCGGCGGCTGTGTATGGTGGCCACACACAAAGTGTCACGTGATTTAAGCTCAGCACTTGATTCGATAAGAGGCTTATGCGCAGTAAACATGACTGAAATGGCAAGCCCGCCCCGTGGCTAATTACAAGCACCCCACAGGAGCCACACGAACCACTGTAAACCTGATACGCCCTGCCACAATCCACGAACCCCGTAGGCCTGCGTGCACAGTGCACAGTGTCTCGGGCAAGCCATACATAATTTTTTAGATTTAAGCAGGATTTTTTATTTATGTTTGTTTAGTATGTTTGTTTGTAGATAATCGTTTTTTTGGTTAAAAAAGTCTTACTTGTTCAAATCTGAAAAGTTTTGTAAATTAGTATTTAAAACGGTAAACCCTACACAGTATGTTTGTTTGTAGATAATCGTTATTTTTTTGGGTTTTTGAAGTCTTACTTGTCAGAGAACAGTAATATGCTGATTCTAGGTCACTTCGCCCGAAAACTGGTTGAGGGCGAAAGTGGCCTAGAGTCGGCATATTACTGTTTTTCTTGAAGAAAAAAAAACATCATGGGCCAAGAGGTCAGCAGCAGTTCCCGCCTCTCCATCGGCTATCACACACTCAAAAAGGTCCCAAAGACTTATGTGGGCTCCACCCCCTCCAGCAACCTCTCTCCGGATGCCAAACTGAACGTGCAGATCGGCAAGGCAGCAACAGCAATTTTCCCGTCTAGCAATGAGAGTCTGGGACAAAAACCATGCTAACGTCAAACACCAAGATATAAGTGTACCAAGCCTGCATGCTGAGTACTCGTCTCTTATGGGAAGCGAAGCATGGACCCGGGACTCTTGACAAGAATGCAGACTGAATGTCTTCCACCAGTGCTGCCTCAGAAGGGCACTTGGCATCACCTGGCAGGACTTTATAACCAAAAGGACGTCCTGGCCCAGGTGGGGATGCTACATGTTCGCCATGGCGACACAGAGACACCTGCACTGGCTTCGCCACGTCAGCCACAAGGACGAGGTCGCATCCCAAAGGACAAGCTCCACGGTGAGCTGCATACAGGCTCCAGACCCACAGCATGGCCCACAGGCGCGACCTGAGGGCAGGCAGTCTTGACCCAACAGACCTGGAGTCAGCAGCTTCAGACTGGGTCAGCTGGCGGTCCACCATCAAGGCTAGTATCCAACAAGCAGAGCAGAGGAGAGATGCCCATGGAAGAGCAGAGACGCCGCAGACGGTAGAGAAATTTGGCAGACCTACAGACACTCGTGGGCCGAGACTTCACTTGCAGCAACTGCAACAGTGTTTGCCGTTCAAAGATCGGACTCCAAAGCCCCAGTAGGCGCTGCAACCCCACTGGGGCTAATGCACGGCGCAAACCATTTTCTCTTGAGATTGGCGGATGCCTCCCCCACAATCCTTTTTTTATCGGGTGTGTGTCCAGATCGGTAAGTACTGTTCCCC
>JAFLJL010006897.1:0-10671 GCA_018398815.1 Conus ventricosus
TGAAGACCAAGAATATCCTAGAGAGAAAACATGGAATGACATTAGTGAAAGTTCAGAGTGCAGCAACAGTAATCATCTTCAACTAAGTTTGATCCTAAGACTGAAGTTTGCCCATCTTTTTCACAACTGCGAGGCTACGACTCTCATCTTATAATGAAAGCAGTGGACGATGCCTTCAGGTGTCATGCATTGCACAGTCATCAGAAAAGTACATGTGCTTTAATCTAAATAACATGTCTTTTTATGACTCTATGCAACACATGATGGGTTCATTAGAGTCACTGGCTATGTCCTTAAAGTCCTGCCCAATAACGGAAGAATATTTTGACTCAACTCTCGTTAGAAAGGGCGTTTACCCTTATGAGTACATGAACAGTTGGGAAAGGTTTGATGAAGATACACTTCCACCTAAAGGCGCGTTCTTTTCTAGTCTTAGAGGAAAGAACATCAGTGATTCCGATTACCAGCATGCTCAAGATGCGTGGCAGAAGTTAGAGTGTAAAACAATGGGAGACTATCATGATTCATACTTAAGGGCAGATGTATGTTGTTGGCGGATATTTTGAAAATTACAGAAAGACCTGCATGAAACATTACAGCCTGGATCCCGCGCATTACATTTCTGCGCCCGGGATGAGTTGGGATGCTTTCTTAAAGTTTACTGGAGTACAGATTGATTTATTGTCAGATTTACCAATGATTCAGATGATTGAAAACGGATTGCGTGGAGGAATTAGTATGGCGTCGCATCATTACTGTAAAGCAAACAACAAATATTTGGACGACTATGATCCGAGTAAAAGGTCTAACTATCTCATGTATTTAGATGCAAACAACCTGTATGGTTGGGCAATGGCGCAATCACTTCCATTACGCAACTTAAAATGTACACAGGTACAAATAATATTCAAAAAGCATTAAAGTGGTTGAGCAGTTTAACGCCTGATCAGCAGCGTGGTTTCATTCTAGAAGTTGACTTAGAATATCCTCATGAACTCCATGACCTGCATAATGACTACCATTAGCAGCAGAAAGTCTAAAGATGGATCCAAGAGAACCACCTAAACTTGTGCCTAATCTTCGCGGCAAAAAAAATTATGTCTGTCATTACAGACTTCTACAATTTTATTTAAGACATGGTTGAAGTTGACAGCTGTTCATCGTATAATTGCTTTTGATCAAGAACAGTTCATGAAACCATACATCATGAAGAACACTGATCTTAGAACTAAATCCACAGATGCTTCAGAAAAAGACTTTTTCAAGCTGATGAACAACAGCTGTTTTGGAAAGACTATGGAGAATCCGCACAAGCGTAAAGATGTCAGATTAGTCACCAAAGAGAACGAAGCAATTAAGCTGACTTCTAAACCTATTATCAGGACTTCAGAAGATTTCATGATCACCTTTTTGGCATAATGATGAAAAAAAAGAAAGTCAAATTGGACAAACCTGTATTTATTGGGTTTACTGTTTTAGAATTATCAAAGCTTTTGATGTTAGAGTTTCTTATGGCTACTTTAAACCCTCGTATCCAGAGTCCAGAGTGCTTTACACAGATACAGATAGTTTTGTTATAGATATCCCTACTGAAGACATCTATAAAGACATGGAAATCGAAGTGGCTAAAGGGCATGCGGGATGGTATGATACATCTGATTATCCAAAGATTCGCCTTTGCATTCAATTACTAATAAGAAGGTTTTAGGAAAGATGAAGGATGAATTATCTGGAAAGGTGATCAAGGAGTTTGTTGGTTTAAGGTCAAAATGTACAGTATTTCGAGCCAGGAGAAATCATTAAGAAAGCAAAGGGAATATCTCGCAGCGTTGTGCAGTCAAACATATCACATGACAACTACAAAGAAGCATTGTTTGGCAATAAGACTTTTCATCATGACAACGTAAAACTGCGATCTAATCTACATGAGATCAACACAACGTTGTAACAAAGAAGTCATTAGATAGAACAAACACAAAACGTGTGTTTGTTAATCCAGAGTTTTCATATGCAATCGGGCGCTGGAGGACCGCATAAACAAGGGGGTTATATTTTTCATCAACTTTTATTATAAGATCAATCATAGCTTCATCCAATTCATTTAAATCTTTTCTCATGTTTGCTTGACGCGTTCGAAATTTTTTTTATTATTTCAAGATATCTTTTTCCCAATTTGGGGTTTAAGTTGTAGGTGATCTGGATGATTTAGCATGCATTGATTAATCCCCGAAAATGTTTCCTTAATAGCATTACACGCATGAAATGATTCCCGTATCATTTTCAAGGTCTCTTCCTTTACCATTCTTGTTTCGTTCTGCGCTTCCTTCTGAGCTTCCATTTTAAACTCAAATATATTTACTAAATTAATTAAAGCGGAACAGTGTCTGGTGGGATTATCTGCAGTTCTCCTTCGCAAAAGATCTTTGAGGAGCTGGTTGTTTTGTTGTGTCAGTTTCTCGTAAATAATACACGGGCGGATTCATCTTTACAATTCTTTTTATTTCATACGGGTCAACACTCCAAACTGGATCTGTTGCCCTGATGCGAGTGTCCCCTTCTGCTTCTCCCGGTAAATAAAGGTACCTTACTTTTAAACCAAACGGTAAATAGTTTGCCGGATGAAGACTCTACTTCAACAACATTTATTGTTTTTCTTTTGATTGCTTGTACTGGTTTTAGTCCTTTAAATTCTTCATTATTCATTGCGCGCAAAACTGAGGGCAGTCTTCTGACCCATTCTGTGTTGCGAGAATTGTCAATCAGCTCTCTGTGATACTGGTAGGAGAAAAGTCTTTCGGCTAACTGTTTGTTAAAGTTTTCAACTAAAGCCTGTGATCTGTGAACTCCTGGAATGCCTCTTTTTAATGGTAACTCTATGTTTCAACAATAATTGATTCACTTGCCCTTTAAATTCTTTTCCATCATCGACTTGAATCATGCGAGGATAAGTTAGCGGGCCTCGTTGGTATATCAGTTGTATGGCAACAGCAACAGCAGAAGCACTCTTTTGTGTTAATGGTTCCGCATCTTTATATCTGAAGCTACGTCAATGACTGTAAGTGCGTACTTAAATCTTTTTCGTCTAATTGTATCAAGGGTAAATATAGAAGGTCCATTTGATGGGTGTCGTTCGTATTGTGTTCACAAAGTGTGGTCTCTGTATTCGCCTAGGCGCAGGTAAATAAATTTGCCAAATCGCTTGTTTAGATAACCATTCTTTTGCTGTTTGTTCACTGACTCCCGCTGCTTGGCTTAGCTTTTTAATTGCTGTGATGCCCTTCCAATATCCTTTGGGCGAATAAATAGATTTTGTTCATTTTTTATTCAGCCAATATTATGCGCAACAAAATACACAACGGTCATACCAAAGACAATAAACCCGATTTCTTGCATCTTTTGTTTTTCTGATGGTTGATAAAAGTCACTGAATTTTGGTGGGGCAATGTCTCGATTGGTTTGCCTGTTACAAGATAATATTGTTTTATTGCTTGATCAACATCTTTAAATGTGTAAGCTGCATGCCCCTGTTTTTTCAGTGTGTTATTAATAAAATCTAACTGCTCAATTCTCTGCTTTTCATAGCGATCTTGTGCTGCGGCTAGTTGCTCCACAGCTTTGTTATGTCTTTTCTCTCGCCTTCATCTCGCAGTTTACTAAATGCGTAATTACTTCCACTAAAAGCGAGCGCATTAACCACAGCGCCGCCTATCATCATTACGAGTGAAGCCATTTTTTATAAATGTATTTTTTATTTACATATTTATACTGTCTGGAATTATTCCTTGCTTGACTAGAAAATCTTTCGTGGCAAACGAAGCTGCAATAATAGCAATTAGCTTTGCTGAATCCTCAAAGTCTAGTTTGCCAAGATCTGCTGGTTTAATTCTTAACAAGCTTTTACCAGCATTGAGTATCCTACACTTAGCCTCCGATAACAGCAGAATGGTATACAAGGTTAGCAACAGTTTTTTTCGGTGCTCATTTTTAGAAAATAAAATAATTATAATTAATAAAAAACATGAACAGTGATGATCTACTACAGCTACAAGGCAGCCTAAACCTTCCTGAACTTATGAATGACCAAGTTGATGACCAAGCTATTATGCCCAAAAAGGAGAGGCTGTATTCTTTGGCAGCATGTGGAAAAACAAAACAGTTCCTCGGAACTGAATTCAGCATTGAACAGATTCAACAGATGTCGCCACAAGACATTTTAAAGTATCAATAACAGGTATGAAGCGCAGCTGGGGTCTAGAATGGTGAAAAGTGTGGGGCAAACGGTTCTTAGTTTGTACACTAAACTAGTCAGTAGATTTGCTCCCATTGATTCTGAACAAGATCTTACGTAGATTTAACGCAAGATCCGGTTTTAACAAAGTCATTAGAGTCTCTAGGGTGTGATCTATACTACAGATTTGGAACATTGTTATCGCCATTAATCATGGATTAATAACTTTTAATCATATAGATTTTATTTCCCTTCAAAATGACCGAGCCAGAAAATCATCAGAATCAGAAAACACTGAATCAGGTGGAGAAAGTAACCAAGCCAGAAAATCAGCAGAAAACACTGAATCAGGTGGAGACCATTGAAAAGCATCCTCATCCGGCGTGTTAAAGCAGGAAGAAAATTAGCAGAGTGGAACAGACAAAAAAAATTAATGTTACAGAATATAACTCATAATGAAAACATAACACCGCCAACGCCAGAACAAGTTGATTCAATGCCAGCTATAAAAACTCCATGTGATTCAAGGCCTACAGCACCAAAGTCTTCATGGTATATTGAACTTAAAACTGTTGCCATTTTTGGCGCCCTTGCTGCTGTGGGGGGCAGTTATTACGGTTATAAAATATATACACAATGGCGGCAGAAACAAAAGCAATCAAAAAATCTGAACCGCTAAATACAGAAGGCAACAGCACGCCAGAACCGTCAACAACAAAAGATCATTTTGATCCATTTCAGATGGAATAATATTTTAAGAACTTAATTTTAAATTTTTTTAATAAAAATAGATCATGGCGTATTATAAAATGATGAAGTCAATAAATAAAGACATGGAGTCTATAAAAGACATTTCCATAGACCAGAATTGTAATCAATGCGGTTGCTTAGGATGTAAGAACTTCATTAAGATCTATGCTGACCGATCTTGCGCAGAGAACGCCGAGCAAGATATTCTCAGTGATGACGCGTTTTTTTGAGGCGTGTGTGTACTATATTAGACATTTACTATTTAAGATAAAAACATAGATTGTATTTTTTTGCTAATTATAAGATAACTGAATAAGAACTTGGTTGTACTTAAAGGACGACTTAATTACAATCTTGAGGTAACTTAATCAAGAACTTAATTAAAAACTTAATCAAGAACTTATTAAGAACTTGAAGTAACTTAATTAAAAACTAATTAAGACTTGGGGTGACTTAATTAAAAACTTAATTAAGAACTTGGGGTGACTTGGGGGTGGGAGTGTGTGTGGTGTACACAGAGCTTTATTATTTGTCATGTGTAACACCACTTAGTGCAAGACAGGCTTGCGTTTTTGTGGTGCATTGGCTCTTTTGTTGCAAGTTCAAAGCAGCCACCAAGTGCATTTAACAAAAGCCTGATTGAATAAAACAAGCCAATTGTAATAAGTACACCCGCCTAAAAAGGCAGCCTAAAAGTTTGTAACAGGACGTAGAAGCAAGAAGTGGGCCACCGTTCACGCGCGTGAACGACGAAGCATGACGTCAAAGCAGGTAAGGTAAGAACTATTTTTAGAAAACTGTCCGGGCTATGTGGGGCAGGAGTCCAGCAAGTAGGCCACCGTTCACAGCGCGTGAACGACGAAGCATGACGTCAAAGCAGGTGAGGTAAGAACTATTTTTAGAAAACTGTCCGGGGCTTTGTGGGGCAGGAGTCCAGCAAGTAGGCCACCGTTCACGCGCGTGAACGGCGAAGCATGACGTCCAACCACATATGATCACTTAGCCTAGTTTGCTGTGCTCCTCTTTTCTCAACCAGGCTTGAAAATTGGCAGAGTTACAGCAATTACTGCCGTAGCCAAGCTTTTATGGCGGCTCTAATCGCCAGTAGTAGTACATCCGTCATTGTATATTTGGAGCATTTATATGAAGATAGTGCTGGCCACACACACTACTCCTCTCCATACTGGTAGATGTACTAAGGTCTGCCTAACCCTATCTAGTTTGTTTGCCAGAACATTCAAAAATCGCCATTCAGTTGCATAAGGGCACACTTGAAGGCAGATAAACTGGTTAGAATTAGAAAAGTAGAAAAGTATACACATCTTAATACACAGATCAGCTTGCTACATGAACACTGAATCTGTAGTTAACAATCAATCAAGTCTGATACAACTGGGAACATTTTACTTGGGAGGAACAGCAAAAATGTTTCAAATATAAGTTTTTTAGCATACAAATCACCGTGTTTACCTTCGCCTTAAGAAATGAACGCCATGTTTTTTAAACATGGCTTTAGCTGTCTCAAGCCAGCTCCCAACAATCAACGCGCGATGGTTTGTTTTGCTCCGGCCAACTTTCAACAATGCAGCGCCATTTTTTAGATAAGGAACCATCTCATCGATAGCCAAACACGTATTAAAACTGGCTGTATCTTTGTCAACAATATTGCCTTCAACGTTTTCATTTCCTTAAACCAACAAACCTTTAAGATACACAATTCTGTTCTTCAGTAAACCGGTTATTAGAATAACACACCCACAACACAATAAACCGTCCTGCTCGTCCAACAGTCAGTGGAAGAATGTGTGGGTTTAACCTAGTCATGTGAGCGCCCGCTGATTGGCCGGGCTGTAACGGCGCCATCGCGCGGGCAGTGTTGGCTGATGTAATATGTTGTAATCGAGCAGGCTGGGCGGGAAGGAGTGGGGGTAGGGAGGAGGTGCGGCAGTATTGATTTTTGGCCTCAGTGTGTTCTCTGTCTCTGTCTGTCTGTCTGTCTGTCTGTCTGTCTCTGTTGCGCGCGCGCGCGCGTGTATGAGAGTGTGTGTGTGTGTGTGTGTGTGTTGTGTGTGTGTGTGTGTGTGTGGTGTGTGTGTTGTGTGTGTGTGTGTGTGGGTGTGTGTGTGTGTGTGTGGAAGAGAGAGAGAGAAGAGTGTGGTGGGTGGTTATATATAGCTGTTTCTGTTTTAAAACCGCGTCATTCCAATCGCCAGTAGTTCACAAAACTTGCCAGCATTAACCGCTGCTTTACGAGCCGCTTCAATCATTTTCAAAGTATCTTATATTTTCATGTAAAGCATTCTTTTCTTCCTCTGTCCACAATTCCGTTGGTGTTGGCGGCGGTAATGGAGATTTTGAGCTTGTTAGAAAGTTGTAGCTGATTCCATGTCTTCCACACAATTTAATCTATAAAGCTGTTGAAAAAGTATTTGTGATTCAAAAACTTTTTCTAACTTAGAATCCACACTGTCTTCTAAAACTGCAGCTATATTTTGTGTCATATGCAAACTCACACCACCACAGCACTGGGAAAATAAACAACCCAAGTGCTGGGCAGGTAGGGCCGGCAACTAGCAATTAAAAGCTTACCTGCCACCTGCAGAGCAGGGTCGTTGACACCGCCCTGACAGAGTTGACAGTACTGAAAAGAGAGCCGTGGGAACAGACACCGTTTGTATATGAAGCGCGTTCATCACAGCTGCTTTTCCCCTACGTTACTCTATGGGACGGTTCAGCCACGGCTACTTTCCCTACGTTACTCTATGAAAACTTTAGTAAATTAGTATTGAAAACGAATAACCCTACACAGTATGTCTGTTTGTAGATAATCGTTATTTTTTGGTTATTGAAGTCTTACTTGTCAGAGAACAGGAAAGGCGGCTTTTAGGCCACTTTCGCCCAAAAACTTGGTGGAGGAGCAAGTGAGTTAGAACAGACATTTATCTGTTCTCTAAAGAATATGAAAATGAAGTAGTAGCGTCCTTCAGTCTCGGAAGACTATGGAGTTGCGCTCTGGATGTCTATTCTGGTACAGCGACGGGTGTGGCTGGCCAGTCCCACACGGAATGACAGTCCCTGTGGCAGAGGGCACAGATGAAGTCTGACGCTGGTCTGTCTGCCTGGGCTGCAGCCTTTCTTCTCATTCTCTTTCCCTCGTGCTGCTGAGCGAGTGTCTCTTCGAACTTGGAGAGACCTTTCTGCACAGTCTGGTGGTGGTGTTAATGACGATGAGATGACGATGATGATAACGATGATGGTGATGATAATAATGATGTGACCATAGTGATGGTAGTGGTGGTGGTATAGATGGTGGTAATTATAATAATGCTGATAGTATTGGTGGTAGAGATTTTAATGATAATGAGAGTAATGGTTATGTTTATCATGATAATGATGATCATCGTTATCATCATCAAAACATTAGTGGGGAAGGAGGTACAGGCATTCTGAAAGCACAGTACATCAGAGTCCTTATCAACAGGTAAGAGTTTGATATTTAGTGTTCACCCCACATTCCATCAGGAGAAAACAGCCTGAATCCCACGCCCCTGACATGAAGATGAGTCGGTGTGGAGGAAGTGTGTGTGTGCGCATGACAGAAATGCAATAGACAGCCGTCCCTTCAGCATTCAGCCAATCAAAAGAAAGAGAGCACAGCACGTGCAAAAAAATGAATCACGATGATAATAACGGAGAGGGCAGGGCGAGGGGGTGGGGAGACAGAATTAGAGATTTCAGCTTTTAAAAAGAAATAGATGTGCGGGAAGTATGGAAAGGGAAGAAGGTGTCCAATGGAATGTTTTTTCAAAGAAAGGAACAATGCTCTCTCTCTCTCTCTCTCTCTCTCCTCTCTCTCTCTCTCTCCTCTCTCTCTCTCTCTCTCTCTCTCTCTCTCCTCCTCTCTCTCTCTCTCTCTCTCTCTCTGCAAACATCATAATGATTGAATGGATATACCATTTTTCTCCTTCACCAGGTTTTCGCAAAATCACCCTATTTATCACAGACGCGGTTAGTTTAAGAGATTTTTACATATCTTTTAAAGTGCAGAATGGCGTGCGATATAGGAACAGGAATATTGTAACAGTGATGATGATGATGATGATGATGATGGATGATGATGATGATGATGATGATGATGATGATGATGATGAAGACTGTGTAATGGTAGATATGGTGGTAATAGCGATAATAATGATGATGGCCTGACGGCACCACACATCTGCGTCTTCCCTATCAGCAGAATGGGATTGGATGCAGACGTTCATCTCTCTGTCTTCGCTATCAGCAGAATGGGATTGGATACAGGCGTTCATCTCACTGTCTTCCCTATCAGCAGAATCATGGAGACAACAGCCTGAAACCCGTCGCTCGAGCATTCAGCCAATCTGTAGACAAAGGGCACAGCACGTGCAAACTGTCAAGAACTTAACTGACAATTTTATGGAGAGGGAATATGTTGAAGGTTTTAAATGAAAAAAAATCAGATGTGAAAGAGATAATTATTTCTAAAAATAATAAAAAGGGAAAGAAGGAATCCAAAAAGAAAAAAGAATGATGCTGTACGGTTTTGTCTTTTACACTTTGAAAAAAAATCAATATACAAACACAGTTTACACACACTATCTCTCTCTCTCTTCTCTCTCTACTCTCTCTCTCTCCTCTCTCACTCCTCTCTCTCCTCTCTCTCTCTCTGGTTTTTAGCTTGTTTCTTCGTTGTTGGTATTGTTGTTGTTGTTATTGTTGTTGTTATTGTTGTATAACATTTTATTGTTGTTTTGTGTTTTAATGTTTCTGTGTTGTTTGAAAAATGTGCTGTGGTTTAGTTGTTGCGGTGGCATCACTGCATTTTGAGGTCACCTCCTACTTTCTGTTCCTCCATCTCTCTTCTTGTCTGTCTGTCTGTCTGTCTGTCTGTCTGTCTGTCTGTCTGTCTGTATCTTTGTCTCTGTACACCTATCTGTATCAGTTTATCAGTTTGTCTGTCTGTCTGTCTGTCTGTCTCTCTCCTCTCTCTCTCCCTCTCTCTCTCTCTCTCTTTGTCCCCCTCTCTCTCTCTCTCTCTCTCTCTCTCTCTTTGCCCCCCCTCTCTCTCTCTCTCTCTCTCTCTCTCTCTCTCTCTCTTTCTCTCCCCCCCCCCCCCCCCCCCCCACCAGTACTCGAGCATCTTTATCGTTCCTTTTCTTTTCAATCTCTATTATAACAATTCATTTTTCATGTGTTCTTCCCTCCCATTTTAATGTCTTGTAACACCGTCAAACAGACTGGAATTCAATGTATCTGTTTTTCTCCGTTTCACAAAACAACAAGCATTCAATGAAAGCTTCCTTCATTTCAAACGTCCTCGCTGACAAGTGTCTAAATGTTGGAAGGACATCGTCACGCAGGGTACTAGTCTGTCACACGGCCAGCGACACGATCACAAGGACAGTGTTGTTGTTTTTCCTTTAAGTTGATATTAAAAACATGTCGTCATGTTTCATGGCGGAATGTCGTCCTGCCGCCTTGGTTTTAAGCTGCTCTCAATCACAGAGTGAATCACTGGAAAATTGGCCCTCAGGTCTTGTAGTTGTGATGACGTTACGAAACTCTGTGTGTGTGTGTGTGTGTGTGTGTGTGGTGTGTGTGTGTGTGTGGTGTGTGGGGTGTGTGTGTGTGTGTGTGTGGGTGTGTGTGTGTGTGTGGTGTGTGTGTGT